>PVKA01024843.1:0-33705 GCA_004027165.1 Ctenomys sociabilis
TTGAAACATTGAATTGCCAGAAGAACTCCACATATCACATTAAAGACACGGAAATGATACAAGAGAAACATAACTCAGGCCCTGTTAGATGCCGGATGTGCCTTGCTCCTGGTCTCAGAACACTGAGCAATGGGACGGAGAACCAAGGCAAGAAGTTAGTCTAGTGTTATTGAAAAGAGAATAGCTCCTGGAATTTCAGGGGAGATCCCAGTGAATGGGCACTGAGGCACTTTCTAGAGGTAATCTATACCGGAAAGTATCACCATGGGTGTAACCTGGGTCAAACAACAATCAACCTTCAGGATTACAAGTGTAGCCCCTTAGCTAACACTGATCCTATAGGCAAATGAGTGACCTAGCAAGGGTACTCAGAAAGAACAGAGGCACTGTGAGGAAAGGATGGGTGTAGAGGCCCTGCTCACCACTTGGCGGCTGTGTGTAGCTGACCCTCCTGGACCAGGGGCTGCTGATGACACTACAATACACAGGGTATTTCCTTAGGTTGCATAAAATTTATTTGTAACTATTTCCTGTGGGAATTTGTCTTTTGTCATTAGGATTGGAGTTCATTTGGAAGCAAGTTGCCACAGGGAAAATTCACAGACTTAAATGTGTGGTACAGCCTCATAACTGCCCAGGATAAATGTAATCGTGAGTCTTGCAAACCTGTTTTAATAAAAAATAAGAAGTGAAGCAAAATCAAAAAGGGAAAAAAATGGAGAAGGGAGGGAGGCTCTTTCAGAAAGAGACGGACTGCTGGCAAACCCAGAAGGCAGCCTTCAGTAGAAATTCCAACGGGAAAACGAAAGGGCCTCAACGGAGGTGACTTCCGCAAGGAAATCCCGTAGGGTTTGTGAGCCAAATTCCAACCAGTGGGTTAGCACACAGTGTCAAAATGGACGCCCCAAAACGAAATTTCAAGCAACACTTTCTACTTTGTTTTTTAAGGCGCAAGGGGCGGTGCAAGGCGCGCAGGCGTTTCTTTTGCAGTACCGCACTGCCATCTAGCGGCCATAGAAACGGTTTGTGTGCAACATCCAGGGATAATAAATGTTTTGTTCCAGCGTACGGCAGAACACTCCCGAGATCAAGTGTAAGGAGGCCAAGTGGAATGAAGGGAAGAACTGCAAAGGGCACTACAATCACAAAAGCGCTCCCTATTGAAGACCCCGCCCCTAAAGGAAGCCGCCCTCCTCCCGCCCCGGGAACCATAGCAACAGGAGGGGGAAGTCGTTGCCTTGCGGAAGGACACACAGGATGCGGGGCAGGATTGGCTGGTTTGGGGCCTGAGCCTTGGAGTCTGGAAAGAGTTGAGGCCTGGCGGTCTTTGTTTTCATAGTGCTGTGACTGAGGGCCAGGAATAGAGGCGTGTAGTAAGTACTACCACACCGCGTGACAGAGTCCCTGGTCCCTTCCCACTCACCCCGCTGTCTCACTCTTCCTCATAGCTCTGGCCCTTAGCATGTCTCTTGGCCCACAGGGCTCCCAGAGAACTCAGTAGACACCGGCACAGCCGAAGGCTCTTGGGAGAAGATCCTTGAACTGACCTTGTTGATGTCTATTAGGGTGGTGGTGCAAGCTAGCAATCCCAGCCCTCAGGAGGCTGAGGCAGAAGGATCGTTGGAAACCGGACCAGCCAGGGCTACAAAGTGAGCTAAAGCCCTAGTGTGAGAACTGAAAGGAAGAAATAAAAACTGAAAGGTATTACACAGTTAAATGGAAAAATGAGAACTTAAGGATTAAACAACTAAGCTCTCAGGCTTTCAGAGAGCAAATTGGTCGAACAACGACCATGACTCATCCACATGGCTGACACTGACAAAGGATCTACAAGCTGCTCTACATGGTTTCAGGGTAAATCTTGAGGGGATTTGACTAACCTTGTCAGATATAAAACGTTACATTTTTAGTTATATGGGTCTTGCTTTAACTTGGCCTTAACCATCCATCGTAAAGCCATATTAATATGCTGAGCTGTAAAAGGCTCAAGTCAACAACTTCGGACTTTTGCCAGTTCTGTTGATAACTCACTACTATTATGGACTATACTGGGTTGTTTTGCGGAATTCAAGTACCTATGATATTTGAACTGGCATCAAGTATGAAAAGGTCCTTTAAAGACTTCTCCAAATACAGCTTCTCTAACAGCAGTGGAACACCCATCTCTGACAAAACAAAACGAAAAAGGAGGATATAAATGGACTATTTTGTAGTGAAACAATACATAAACATGTATACACAAAATAGGATCGATATACAGCTACTTTCTCTTAGTTCAATGGGAAGAAAGCATTTTTAAATTAATTTTATTGAGGAGAAGAAAGCTGTGTACTAATATTGTTTAGACAAGGTATGTCTGTACCTTGTACTCTGAATAACTATTATGAAGACAACAGTGTGTAATATATTGATCATTGTAACTGCCCAGTAATCTGTCTTCAAACTGTCTCATTACTATTTCTTTCTCATTAAAAGTAATAGAAAATACAAAGTGAGCTCAAGGCCAGCCTGAAATGCATAGCAAGACCTTTTCTTAAAGAGGACAATAAATAAATAAACTGTTGGTGTTGTTGTATTTTTTGTTCTTTCATGTGTGCTACCACAACTTCACTCAGCGTGCATGTCGCCTTCACATGCTGCTGCTTAGCTATATTCCCAAGTCTCATAAATATATTTTAAGAGGTATTAACATAGGGTCCCAATGAGAACACAATAAATGCAAAAAGTATCAGAAAGTGAGGAAAACAATGTACATTGGCCTTGATCCTAGGAAATCTCACTAGAAGTCTTGTTGTTAGGAACACACTCTTAGCATACTTTTTTCAGAAATAGGATACAAAATAGTGATAAAGGGGAACTTAGAAATGGTACAGGATTTCACAAAACAGTGTTATATGAATTTGACGGTGGTGTTTTATACAGTGGTGTCTTCCACTTAGTTAAGAGTTCCAGATACATGGATGCAAAACTGGAAAAAAAAAAAAAAGAAAGAAAGAAAGAAAAAGGAAAACAAACGAAAAAAGAAGACAAACACAAAATTAAGTATTAGGTGCTCCTTTGCATACACTAGCATTCCACAGTACAGGTATCCAAACCTAGCAAACTTTCTGAGCAGGCAGAAACATTAGATTTCAGAACCTCAAGCCATTAAATCTTGAGAAAACAGTGTCCCTATGTTAGTTCAGAATGTTTGAAATCCTCAATTGCTAGAACAACTCCATAGATCACATCCAAGACACAACAACAATACAAGAGGAACATAAACTCAGGCCCTTTTAGATGCTGGATGTGTCCTGCTCCTCGTCCAAGAACATTGAGCAATGAAGTGGAGAACCAGGGCAAGATGTTAGTCTAGTGGCTTAGGTTGCATGACAAAAGGTAGTGCCCAATTTATTTTTCACTCTTTTTTGCATGAATTCGGCCTGTGTCATAAGGAGAGGAATTAACTGGAAAGCAAGTTGTCATAGTATTTGCCACAGGAAAACTTTACAGGCTTAAATGTGTGTTACATCCTCATACTAACTACCCAGGTTGAATGTAATCATGATTCTTCCAGACATGTTTTAATAAAACTTAAGAAATGAAGCAAACTAAAAAGGGAAGTAGGGAAGGGAGGTAGGAGTTTTCAGAAAAAGAGGCCCACTGCTGCCCAGTGGGTAGCCTTCAATAGAAATTCCAACAGAAAAAGAGAAGAGCCTCAATAGATGGTGATTTTTTGACAAGGAACTCCCCTAGGGCCCGTGCCTCCATCTTAGCCACGGGTTGTGTACACTGTGCCAAAATGGCGACAGAACAAAGAAGTCCGAGAAACAGTTTCAGATCATTTTTTCATGACAGAAAGGGCGGGAGCAAAACGACAAGTGTTTTTTTCCACAGTACCATACTGCCATCTAGCGGATAGAGAAACGGACAGTGTGCACCGTCGGTGGGTGATTTATGTTTCCCTTCAGCGTATGTTGGGAAACACAGGACATGAAGTGTATGAGGTGCAAGAGGAAAGAGGGAAGAACGCCAAAACTCACTAAAATCACCTAAGCGCGCCCTATGGAAGACCCCGCCCCTTAAGGAAGCCTCTGTGCTCCCGCCCTCGGAACCATAACAACAGCAGACGGAAGTCAGGGCCTGTCCGAAAGCACGAGCCCTTTGCCGGCCCAGGATTGGCTAGTTCTGAGCCTGCGCGTGGGAGGCGAGGTGGTCATGCCAGGAGGTCCTATTTGGGTAGATTTTTTTGGCGAGGTATGTAGTGCGTGCTTCCCACCTAGGGACAGGCGTCTCTTGCCAGTGCCATGCCAAGTCCCTGGTCCCGCTCCCTCCCACTCCCGCTCATTTCTTTCTCATAGCCCTGGCCCTTCATGTTCATCCTGGCCCCCAGGTCTCCCAGTGTACTCAATGGATACCACCGCAGCTGAAGGTTCTAAGGTCAATGACCTGACCTAGCTCAAGCCTGTCAGTGTGTATTGTTTTGTTTTCTTGCATGTGCGCTATCAGATCGCCCTTCAGCATGCATGCCAAATCCACATCTAGTTTTAAAAGTATTTTTCCAGGTATACAAAAAAAAGATTTTAAGGAATATTGACACAGGGTCCTGAGTAGAACATAGGAAATGCAAAAAGTAAAAAATAAGAAAACCTCTCGCATTGATTTGCTCCTGGGAAGACTCACTAGAAATTTTGTCCTTAGCAGCCCCTGAGACCGGCCAGAGACAGCGCGGCCGACTTTGCCATCCTGCTCCATCCCGCCCGCCCCCGCCCAGCCCCTGAGACTGGCCAGAGACAGCGCGGCCAACTCCGCCATCCTGCTCCAATTTTGTCCTTAGGAAGACACTAAGCACATTTCCTTAGAGGGGCAGACGCTCTGGATTGGAGGGTCACAGATCTCAGGAGGTTTTTCACTGAGTTACATCCTAAGTTTTTTTTTCCCCTTATTTTGAAACATGGTGTCCTTAGACATTACATCACCCTGGCTGCTATGAACTAGCTCATTCAGTCTCCTTGTATGTAGCTATTAAAACTGAGCCACTAGGCCTGGATCAAAATGTACTTATGGATGAGCTATTGTCTGAAAAGTTATGAAAAATAGAGGCTTGGGGTTTTCTTGGGTGATGGGAAAGTTTTCTTCATGACATTCTGCAGAAATTTTACAGGCTGAGGTTCATCAAGGATGTCTACAATGAAAGAATGTATGGGAAGAGGTCCATAGACATCAGGACAAGTATAGAAACACCTCAGAAAACTCAATCTGCGAGTTTCACTTCCGTATTTATTCCCCTCCAAGGGAATTCTCAAAGCTGTTATGTTACACAGATACACAGCCGTGTTCATAGCACCTAAATCTTGGAAGCAGCCCATAGGCCCACAAACAGGTAAGGAAATGCAGTGTTCCTACCCACTGGACTGATAGTCTGCCATAAAGAAGGATAAACTTGAGTCAGTTGAAGGAGTAAGTATGCATTTGAGAACATAGTCCTATGCAAATCAGACACACCGCCTATATATCACAGCATTTCTCTTCTGAGAAACAAGAAATACACATAACTAGCAAAGTACAGCTAATAGTCAATAGGGAGGTATTTTTCAAGTTGGAAAAGGGCTAAGAGGTAATGGAAATGATAGGGAAAGGGAATGAAAAAGGATGAAATTGTCTTATATGATTGTACCAACGACCCAAAAAAAAAGTAATCCTGAGACATTGCAAGCATGCATTATTAAAAACTAAAAATTAGGAGCCGGGCATGGTGGCGCAGGCCTGTAATCCCAGCACTCGGGAGGCTGAGGCAGGAGGATTGTTGTGAGTTCGAGACCAGCCTGAGCTACAAAGTGAGCTTAAGGCCAGCCTGAAATGCATAGTGAGACCCTGTCTCAAAAAGACCAAAAAAAAAAAAAAAAAAAAAAAAAAAAAAAAAAAAAAAAAAAAAAAAAAAAAAAAAAAAAAAAAAAAAAAAAAAAAAAAAAACCTGAAAATTAAAGGAAATACGTAAAGTGCAGGAGAAGACAAGGAGAGAGAACCTTTCACGCAAAGAGAAACTGACTGTTGGGGTGCCTAGGCAGCCTCCCAGTTCAAATGCTGATGTAAAAAGCAAACACTTTCATAGGTGGCGATTTTTTTTTTTTAAATCCTGCCTCAGGTTGTTTTTTTTTTTTTTTTTTTCCTAGTAATGGATAGTGATGTTAAGCTCAAATGCCTATGTTATAGGCTAATAATATCATTAAACTTCTCTTCTGGAGGTTTAACAACTTAAGTTTGAAGACCAAAAAATTAGAGAAAAAGAAGGTCTATGAGAATAGCCAACATTTTGGCCCTAGCCTTTCAAGGTCAGTGAGGACTCAGGACATAACAGAACCTGTACTGTAACGTCCTGTTACACAGTGGTGTCCCAAATTGTCTGTTCTAGGAGATTATGGGGCAACAGAGGAAAGTGATTGATGATGTGCAGGGTACCTAAGGAGAGTCACCTAGAGAGAAAGAAATTCTCTCAGGCTTTCGCAGAGAGCAAATTGGTCAAGCAATGGCCTTGACACATCCAGATGGCTGACGCTGACAAAAGATCTACAAACTGCTGTACAGGTTTCCAGGGTAAATCCTGAGGGGATTTGGCTGAACTTGTCACATATAAAAGTTACATTTTTTGTTATATCCATCTTGCTTGACCTTAGTCTTAACCATCCAGCAAAAAAGTATAAACACGAGGTATAAAAAGTAAAGCCATATTAATATGCTGATCTGTAAGTCAACAACTTCTGACATTGCCATTCCTGTGGATAATCCACTACTATTATGGACTAGTGGACTATATGGTATTATTTTGCTCAATTCTCATACCTACAATATTTGAATGCCAGTGGAATACCCATTTCTGATAAAAGAAAACAAAAATGGGGTATATAAATGACCATTTTGTAGTGGAGAAAATATACATATACATACCTGTGTATACAAAATAGTTAGAATAGACATACGGCTACTTTCCCTTAGTTCAATGAGAAGAAATATTTGTACTAATAGTGTTTAGACAAGATGTCATGTCTACATCTTATAATTAACTACAATGAAGACAACATGCAGTGTATTAATAATTGTAACTGTCCTACTAACCTGTTTTGAAAACGTCTTGTTGCTATTTCTCAATAAAATTGATTGAAAATTTATATATATATATATATATATATATATATATATATATATATATATATATATAAATTATTTTCTACATAAAGTGTAAGGGTCTACAAGGGTGTACAGGTTGTATGTGGTCTGACTATGTAGATCGGACTCATAGTGATCCTCCTGTTTTCAGCCTCCCAAAGAGCTTAGATTATAGGCACGCACCAACATGCCCAGTCTTTGCCTCAGGTTTATTTGTACAGAGAGCACAGGAGGACACCAGCCCCCTACAGAGGGCACCCCAGGAGTCACACCAGTCCTTCTGTTTTTACCGCACCAGATAAGAAGCTTTTACTGTGGAGGCTTCACGGGGGCCTGGGCACCTTTGGCAGCCTGGGCTGGATCAGAAGCTGGAGCCTGAGCCTTGGCTGGAGCCTGGGCCTATGGCCAGCAAGGCCTGCGACCCCTTGGCAATGTTGGCATGGATAAGCTTTTCAAGCTTGGGGTGGGCAATATAGTCAACTCAAGTGAGCCTGCAGTTTACTGCCTTTGGAATGATCTGGGGCTTGACCTCTTTGGGCTTAACAAGGGCCTTGATAGCCTTGGCATGTGCACTCATGGCCTTGGCATTGTTTGCTTGCATCTTCTTGAAGCCCTTCTTGTTGTGCTTCTTGTCAAAATTCATGTTCCTAAGGAACTTGGGAACTGCCTCGTTCAGAGATTCGAATCTTGTGACCGAGGTTTCCCGATGCCATTTTGTGCCATGTTGGGGACTGGTTGTGCATGGTGTGGTTCTTGGACTTGGCCATAACTGTGGCTGCCAAGTGCCTGGAACTGGAAGAACAACCAAGGTGGTGATTTTTTAAAAGGAACTCCTTTAGATGAAGGCACCTAAATTGTAGCCATCAGCTCACTATAGCCTGTGAACCTAGTCAGAAAAATCTACTTCATTAGCAACGTTTTTGTGACTTTCACTCCATCTAGAGATGTTACAAATGGACATCGAGCATCCAAAGAAAAGCATCTCTTATCTCAAATTAAGTTGCAAATAAGGAGAAAGCCTATGGAAACCAAGTGAAATAAAGAATCCCAGAATGCACTAAAATCAGCAGAGTGGGTCCTATTGAATGCCCCTAAAAGGTGATTTTAAGGAATATGAACACAGAGCCCACCAGAACATAAGAAATTGGGGCGGGGAAGCTATCTGTACAGGGTTGGGCACCTGGAAAATCTCCCTAGAGTGCTTCCTTGTAAAAAAGACACTGTTGAGCCAGGCGTGGTGGCGCATGCCTGTAATCCCAGCACTCTGGGAGGCTGAGGCAGCCTGAACTGCATAATGAGACTCTGTCTCAAAAAGACAATCAATCAATCAATCAATCAATAGACACTGTTGGCGCAGCCTGAGCCTGTGTGGATATGCCCGCTCCCCGGCCTAACAAGACAGATTTATTTGTATCTATCCCGCTTATTTAAATAATAAGAAAACCGTCGCAGAGGGGAGGCGGATCCCAATACATAAGGCTGTTGAAAATCCTATAGCTACCGAGATTCAAGATGTATGCTCAGCAATTGGATTTACTGCAGTTATTTAGAAAAATAAGATGTATTCTAAGGAATGGAATCAAGATGTTTCAATACAGAGGCAGAGTCTGAGTCCAGCTGAAGTAAGAAGATGGCAGCCTCTGCCTGGGGCAGTTCCTATCCATCACGTAAGTCAGTAATGTTGTATGTGTAAAGGGTTAATGTGAAGCTAATGTGATGAGTTAATGTAAAACTAAATATAAAAAAAATTTATTCTGCTCATCTTTCTGTGACCCTGCTTCCTTGTAAGACTGCAAGGAGGCTTGGTATACCATCTGTAAATCATCAATAGATTGAGAGTTACTAGAACAGGCTTACAAAATAAAGTAAAGGTCAAAATGTTTCTAACTACACAAAACTAACTGAAAAGTATTGCTGTGGTGATCAAGACCACTGTGCACAGATGTACCTAAAACAAGAGCTAAACAATGCTCCCGAAAAGAATGTATGCTGAGTAACAGTCCCTAAAGGGTTAAATGACAAGTTAGTTTGCCAAACAGGATGTAGTTTCTACCTTTAAAACCTCTATACTTCTAAAGGTCCTCGCTGTTTTTCCTCTCCTGTGTGAGTATGGTCAAGCGGTCCTGGGCCTGATAATAAAGGCTCATAACATTTAATAGTTGGATTTTGGTCTGGTTTCTATGTTGAGAACCCATAACAGATACCTAAGCTAAAAAGCAGGACACAGGGGGCTGGGGAGATGGCTCAGTGGAATAAGCACTTCCCTGGCAAGTGCAAGGGCCTGAGTTCTATCCCGGGTTCTGAAAAAAAAAAAAAAAAAAAAAAAAAGCAGGACAGAGGGAAGTAACAAAGGGAAGAAGCGACGACTCGGTGGAGGCATCTTCGTCACTTTTTGTCTGCATCAATTGCCTGAACTATACAATTGTGCAACCTTCATCATCAGAGTTGACCGTAAAATGAGTCCAACACAGTAGAACGCAGTGGAAATTTGCATCTAGCTTTTATGCAGTATAAAGAAAAACAAGGGCTGGCCAAATAGCTCAGTGGATTAAGGCACCTGCAAACAGGCGCAGGGGCCAGGTTTGATACCCAGGCCTGCTGTGCGGGCCGGGACCCGCCCCCGGGGTGGGCTGAGAAGGCAACTGAGACTGGGCATGGTGACCTGCACCTATAATCCCAGCTCATGGGAAGCTGTAAACAAGCGGATCACTTTGAGTCCAATCTAGTAGTGAGACCCTTAACACCCTGTAGACCCTTGCCCAAAAATAAAAAAAAAAGAGAGCGAGAGAGAGAGAGAAAATATTTCTTTTGATGAAGAGTTTTGGTGGAAAAGTATTTTTAAGTGGACAGTGGACTTCCACAAGTTATTGAAAATCAATCTGTCCTCTGTGAAAGCATGCATTTCAGATAAATAAGCTTAGTAAGATTTTAAATGAACATTTTGTTCACAATTAAGTTAAATAAATTTTTAAACTGAAAAAAAGAGGCTCTTAGCACACTTCCTGACCAGGCACAGACACCCCAGATTCGATGACTCCAGGCCATTAAATCTCCAGAGAACACTGTCGCTGTTTTAGGACAGAATCCTTGAAATCCTCGCGTGCTATATAACAACTCGGCAGATCACTTGCAACGGGCAACAGTGATATAGGAGAAGTATAACTCGGGCCCTGTTAGATGCCAGATGTGCCTTGTTTGTGGTCCCACGACATAGAGGAATGAAGTTGACCACCGATGGAAAAAGTGGAGTCTTACTGACAACAAGAACCTAAATAGCTCCTGGATTTTCAGGAGAGTTACGGAATGGGTTGCCAGTGAGGACCTTTATCAGGGTAAACTGATACATGAAGTCACAACACGCATACAACCTGCATCCAACAACAATCGATCTTTAAGATTACAAGTATAGGCCCTTAGCTGATACTGATCCCACAGGCAAATGAGTGACCTAGCCCAAGTACTTGGAAAGGACAGGGGCATTTTAGGAAGGGATGGGTCCACACGCCATGCTCGTTCACCTGAGTGACTGATGCCCATCTGGACTTCCTGGGCCAGGGGGTGCTGATCACAGTCTAACTTAAACTTACTTGGTGCCGTAGGCAGGCCTGTGTCCCTGTAGCCCTGTAGACCTTAGGCCTGTCTCAAGGTCTGGCCTTCCTCACACATACTTCCACACAAACTGTCCATGTCTTTTATTTTTTGTATTGACTTCTTGTGGTTCCAAGCCCTCCTTCACTTCACGGTAATTCCTCTCGAATTTAGCTGCCCAATATTTAGAGCACACAGCTACAAGCCGTGTCTTGAGAGGGGCAGGGATTACTATTCTGACGAGGTGGCCCTGATGAAATGGCCCCAAGAAGAAGTGTGTATATGTGTGTGTGGAGGGAACAAGGGAGTGCTGAACTTCCACATTCTATATTTCCTGGGGGAATTTGGACTAAGGACAGGAAATAATTCAAGAACAACTTCTCATAAGAGTGGGAAAGGGAAACTTGACACACTTAGAAAACGGGTCTTGCATACTTGTACTAGATAGCCAGGAGGAAAGTAAACATGATTTATTGTACACATGTATTAACAGAGACTAAAAATTGGGGGATGAAGGAAAACCCAGGAGAAGTGAAGAAACGAGACACGACCTTAGAGAGAATGGGAGACAGACTGCGAAGGGCCTAGGCAGCCTCCCAGTTACATTCCTAAGGAAAAGCAAAATGTCTTACTTACGGATTTTTTTTAGCAAGAATGTCGTGCACAAAATGGCTGTCAAATTCTGGCTATTGGCTTAGAACAGAAGGGGAAACTGCCCACAAAGGAGGTGTTTCCATCAGAAAACCTTGCCACTTTTTTAAAACACGAAGGGCGGGGGCAAGGCGAGCAGGACTTTTTTTCACAGTGCACCAGTGCCATCTAGCGGCCTCAGAAAGCGATACGGTGACTCAAACAAAGAAATTCCGTTTTTGTTCACCCGAACTTGCTGAATACCCGTACGCACAGTCTGTGAGAAGCAAGTACAACGAAGGCAAGATCCCGAAAACGCAAAAAAAAGGCCCTAAACTGGTCCCATGGAAGACCCCGCCCCTTCAGGAAGCCTCCCTGCTCCCGCCCCCGGAACCATAGCAACAGCGGCAGGAAGTCACGGCCTTCCCGGAAGGACGCGTGGACGCCCCTTGAGGTCAGGGCCAGATGGTCCGGCTTTTGTTTTTGTTTTTGTTTGTTTGTTTTTGAGACAGGGTCTCACTATGCAGTTCAGGCTGGCCTTAAGCTCACTTTGTAGCTCAGGCTGGTCTCGAACTCTCAACAATCCTCCTGCCTCAGCCTCCCAGACTGCTGGGATTACAGGCATGCGCCACCACGCCCGGCCTGGTCCCACGTTTGACCGCGCTAGGACTGAGGGCCAGGGTCTTGATGTGTAGTACGTGCTGCCCCACCGCAGGAGCCGCTCCTCTTGCCAGTGCCGTGCCTAGTCCCTGGCTCTGCTGGAGCCCTCCACGGCTCACTCTCCTTGTCTTAGCCCTGTCCCTTGCCATTCCTCCTATCCAAAGAGCTCCCAAGGGACTCAGTGGACACCACTTCTGTTGAAGCACCTTCCTTCAATGACCTGATCTGGCTAATGTCTCTTACTGTTTCTTGTTTTTAAAAGACTAGCACATCTTTTTATGTATGTATTGTATGTATGTATGTATGTATGTATGTATGTATGTATGTATGTATTTATTTATTTATTTATTGTGGCCGACTCAGCCCTCCCTGGGGGTGTGGCTGGTGCAGCATGTGGTGCCAGGGATCGAACCGTGCTCCCTGTGCTTGCCTAAGCAGGCACTTTAGATCATTAAGCTATCTCACTAGCCCCCTCTTAGTGTTTCTGACCTTGTGTGGTGGTGGACACCTGAAACCCAGGCCCTCAGGAGGCTGGGGCTGGAGAATCATTGGAAGTGGAAAGTAGCCTGGGCTACAAAATGAGCTCAAGGCCAGCCTTAACTGCATAGTGAAACCTTGTCTTCAAAAAAAAAAAAAAAAGTTTGTATTTTTTGTTCTTTCATGTGTGGTACCAGAACGCCCCCTCTGCATGCATGCCATGTCCACATCCTGCTGATAAGGTATATTCCCAGTTCACAAAAAAGTATTTTAAAGAATAAAGTTCGGACTAGAAGAGGAAATGCACAAAATATCATACCATGAGAAAACCTCTGCACATTACCTTTGCTCCAGCAAATCCTCATTGGAGGTCTTTGTTATTAGAAATACACCCTTAGCATACTTTTTGTTTTAAATACAACATAAAATAGTTATAAAGAAGGAATTAGAAATGATACAGCATTTCACTAAACAATACATGGATTCGATAGTATTCGTTGTATTGCACAGTGTAGTGTTAAACTTAATTGTTCAGATTATCAGATATATGCATGGAAAATTTGAAAACGTAAAGAAGCAAATAAAAGGAAAAGAGAATAGGAAGACAAAGAGCCAGCCAGATAGCTCAAGGACTAAAGTTCCTGCTTAGGCCCAGGAACAAGGGTTCCATCCCTGCAGGCCTTGCCGGGCCCTCCCCAGGGGGAGCACTGAGAGGGCCTCTGAGATTGGACAAGGTGGAGCACATATGTAATCCCAGTGCTTGGGAGGCTGAAAACAGAAGGATCTCTACGGGTTCGATTTATGTAATGAGAACTGTAATAAATACATTAATTAAAAAAATAGGAAGAGAGGAAAAAACAAAAAAAATCTAGAAAGACAAACACTAAATTAAGCATTAAGTGTTCCTTTCCACAGAAAGGCATAAGTCCACAGTACGATTATCCAAACTTAACATACTTTCTGAGCAGGCAGACACCTTAGATTTGAGAGCCTCGGGCCATTCAGATAGGGTCCCACTGTGCAGTTCGGTTGGCCCTGTGTTCACTTTTGTGGTCTTCAGGCCGGTCTCGGAATCTCAGAGATCCTCCTGGCTCAACCTCTGCAGAGTTGGGATTAGAGGCTTGCGTCACCATACACACGGTTCAGGGACCGCACAGTAGGCACCCACATCTGTAGCTAAGACCGCACTGCATGTGGGACCTGGGATCAACTCGGGTCCTGCCAGGGAGTAGACTACTATGTGTCTGAGCTGTCTCTCCAAACACAGGCAATTAAATCTTGAGAAAAGTGTCTCTGTGTTATCTCAGAATGCTTGAAACCCTCAATTGCCAGAAGAACTCAACAGATCACATTCAAGACAGAGCAATGATACAAGAGATTGCTCCTGGTCCCTGAACATTGAGCAATGAGATGGAGAACCAAGGCAAGAAGTTAGTCTAGTGTTACTGAAAAGAGGAGGAGAACTGGAATTTCTTTCTTTCTTTCTTTCTTTCTTTCTTTCTTTCTTTCTTTCTTTCTTTCTTTCTTTCTTTCTTTCTTTCTTTCTTTTTCTTTGGCGGACCAGGGGATGGAACTCAGGCCCTTGCGCTTGCCAGGGAAGCACTTATTCCACTGAGCCGTCTTCCCACCCCCAAGCTCCTGGAATTTCAGGGGAGATCCCAGTGAATGGGCACTGAGGCACTTTCTAGAGGTAATTTATACAGGAAAGTATCACCGTGGGTGTAACGTGGGTCAAACAAAAATCAACCTTCAGGATTACAAGTGTAGCCCCTTAGCTAACACTGATCCCATAGGCTAAAGAGTGACCTAACAAGGGTACGCAGAAAGAACAGAAGGTCTTAACCATCCAGCAGAAAAGTATAAAAAATACATCGCGAGGCCATAATATTAAATGGCTATGGTCGACAACTTCTTTGAATAACTCACTATTGTTGTGGAATGCTGGACTGTGTTGGATTGTGTTGTTGAGTTCAAGCACCTAAGTTAGTTGAATGACAATGGAGTGCCCACCTTTGACAGGTGTAGACAAAGGAAGGGGTATAGAAAGAAAAAATCATGATGTGTGTGTATAGACAGTACAGTTGGGATAGATAACCCTGTGCTTCTACATAATCCTATGAGAGGCAAGATTTGCACTGATGGTGGTTGGACAGGATATTATGTCGGCTTCTAGTACTATGGTCATCCACTAGGAAAATAATTATTGAATTTTTGATATAATTCAGGTATAAAAAATAAGTAAGCAGCTACACTCTTAATTTACTGATAAGAGACATCTACTATAATAATGTCTGTAAGTATAATATCATGTATGCACCTTGTACGATACCAAAACAGTATGAAAAGTTTGCAATGTATTAATTTATCAAATCTGTCTTGTTAAGGTGTCTTAAAACTATCTGATTGATATTTGTACTTCAATAAAATAAAAAATATATTAAAAAAAAAAAAAGAAAGAAAGAACAGAAGCACTGTGGGGAAAGGATGGGTGCGGAGGCTCTGCTCACCACTGGGGGGCTGTGTGTAGCTGACCCTCCCGGACCAGGAGCTGCTGATTACACTGTAATTTGTTAATTCTCGGTGTCTCGGGAAGGCCTGGAGACTTGCCTTCTTGAGCTCTGGCCTTTCACAGATATGCCACAAACCACAGTTCAGTTTGTGCCGATCTCCTTGTCCCTCTGTGAGTGCATATTAATATCTGTCTGAACTGCCCAGTCCACTAGGCCACAGCAACATCAGCACAGCATGGAGAGACTGAGATTGATATCCTGATGAAGCTCCCCAAAGAGGAGTTTGGGGGGCAGGGGTATTTTCTTACGTTGCATAAAAACTGGGAGCGCTTAACCAATTTCCCATGCTATTTCCTGCAGTACTTTGGCCTTTGTCATGAGGAGAGGAATTATTGTGAAAGCAAGTTGTCATAAAAGTTGCCACGGGGAAGGTTTACAGACTTAAATGTCTGTTTCATCCTATAGTAACTGCCCAGGCGGAATTTCATCATGATTCTTCCAGACATGTTTTAATAAAAAGTAAGAGATGAAACAAAATGAAAAAGGAAGTTGAGAAGGGACAGAGGATCTTTCAGATATAGGCAGACTGCTGGCAAGCCCAGCAGGCAGTCTTCAGTTGAAATTCCAACAGAAAAAGGGAAGGACCTAAATAGTCGGTAATTTTTCTTAACAAGGAACTCCCCTAGGGTGTGTGCTTCAAACTCCAGCCACTGGTTTTGTAAGTCCTGTCAAAATGGCCTCACAAGGAGGAAATTGAAAAGAAACCTTTCTTGTAATTTTTTTATGACGCAACGGGCGGGGGAAAAAGACACGTGGGTTTCTTGTACAGTCTCACACTGCCATCTAGTGGCCAAAGAAACGGAGTGTGTGCATCAACCAGTGGATTATTTATGTTTTTCCCCAGCGTATGGCGCAAAATACCCGAGATAAAGTGTACGGAGGGCAAGCGAAATGAAATTACAAGCTCCAAAATGCACTAAAACCTCCTAAGCGGGCCCTATGGAAGACCCCGCCCCTTCAGGAAGCCTCCCTGCTCCCGCCCCCAGAACCATAGCAACAGCGGCAGGAAGTCGCTGCCCGCCCGGAAGGACGCACCCGATACCCGCCCAGGATTGGCTAGTTCTGGGCTTGCGCGTGGGCGCCCCAGGAGGTCAGGGCTGCAGTCCTACTTTTGACAGCGCTGGGACTGAGGGCCAGGACCACATTTTATAATAGGTGCCACCCCACGGCGGAACACGCTCCTCTTGCCGCTATTCTGTGCAGTCCCTGCTCCCCCTATGACTCACCCTGGCCATGAACCAAAATGATTAGAACTCCACCAACAAGAGCAGAACAGAGCCAGTGTTTGCCCAGATTTGATTAGGACCAACAATTAAACACAGGACAAAACGGAGTAAAGAAGAGCACGTAAGTAACTAGTCAATTGTTAGTCAACACATCTCAATTATAACCATCAACGTAAATGGATTCAATGCACCAATTAAGAGAAATAGACTGGCACACTGGATCATGAAATAAAATTCAAGAATATGCTGTATACAAGAAACATTTAATTCATAAAGAAATTCATAGGCTGAATACCAAAGGATGAAAAAGAATACTACATGCCCCAGTACCTCAGAAAAAAGCAGAGGTGTCAATCCTGTTTTCAGAGAGTGTCCACTTCAAGAATGGTCAAACAAAGAAGTCCACTATATACTGATTAGGGGAGCAATTCACAAGGAAGAGGAAAAACTCATAAATGTATATGTACCAAAAACAGGTGCAAAAACAGATAAATCTTAATGGACAGGAAAAATCGAACATCCAATACCACAATCTGAACAGGACAACTTAACATTCAATATGCATGGGATAATTTCTGGTTTTTTTGCATATACTGAAGAATGACCTATGAACTAGTACGTGGTCTATTTTAGAAAATGATCCATTTTCAGCTGAAAATGATGTATATTCAGCTGTGGTTGGTTGGAACACTCTGTGTATGTCGACGAAGTTCATTTGTTTGAAGCTCTGATTCAGTTCGGCTTCTTCTTTGCTAATTTTTTCGGTCTGGTTCACGTATCTCTTTGTGATAAGAGGATGTTAAGTTGCCGCCCTGACCTCCTGGGTATTCAGCCTATGAATTTCTTTATGAATTAAATGTTTCTTGTATACAGCATATTCTTGAATTTTATTTCATGATCCAGTGTGCCAGTCTATTTCTCTTAATTGGTGCATTGAATCCATTTACGTTGATGGTTATAATTGAGATGTGTTGACTAACAATTGACTAGTTACTTACGTGCTCTTCTTTACTCCGTTTTGTCCTGTGTTTAATTGTTGGTCCTAATCAAATCTGGGCAAACACTGGCTCTGTTCTGCTCTTGTTGGTGGAGTTCTAATCATTTTGGTTCATGGCCAGGGTGAGTCATAGGGGGAGCAGGGACTGCACAGAATAGCGGCAAGAGGAGCGTGTTCCGCCGTGGGGTGGCACCTATTATAAAATGTGGTCCTGGCCCTCAGTCCCAGCGCTGTCAAAAGTAGGACTGCAGCCCTGACCTCCTGGGGCGCCCACGCGCAAGCCCAGAACTAGCCAATCCTGGGCGGGTATCGGGTGCGTCCTTCCGGGCGGGCAGCGACTTCCTGCCGCTGTTGCTATGGTTCTGGGGGCGGGAGCAGGGAGGCTTCCTGAAGGGGCGGGGTCTTCCATAGGGCCCGCTTAGGAGGTTTTAGTGCATTTTGGAGCTTGTAATTTCATTTCGCTTGCCCTCCGTACACTTTATCTCGGGTATTTTGCGCCATACGCTGGGGAAAAACATAAATAATCCACTGGTTGATGCACACACTCCGTTTCTTTGGCCACTAGATGGCAGTGTGAGACTGTACAAGAAACCCACGTGTCTTTTTCCCCCGCCCGTTGCGTCATAAAAAAATTACAAGAAAGGTTTCTTTTCAATTTCCTCCTTGTGAGGCCATTTTGACAGGACTTACAAAACCAGTGGCTGGAGTTTGAAGCACACACCCTAGGGGAGTTCCTTGTTAAGAAAAATTACCGACTATTTAGGTCCTTCCCTTTTTCTGTTGGAATTTCAACTGAAGACTGCCTGCTGGGCTTGCCAGCAGTCTGCCTATATCTGAAAGATCCTCTGTCCCTTCTCAACTTCCTTTTTCATTTTGTTTCATCTCTTACTTTTTATTAAAACATGTCTGGAAGAATCATGATGAAATTCCGCCTGGGCAGTTACTATAGGATGAAACAGACATTTAAGTCTGTAAACCTTCCCCGTGGCAACTTTTATGACAACTTGCTTTCACAATAATTCCTCTCCTCATGACAAAGGCCAAAGTACTGCAGGAAATAGCATGGGAAATTGGTTAAGCGCTCCCAGTTTTTATGCAACGTAAGAAAATACCCCTGCCCCCCAAACTCCTCTTTGGGGAGCTTCATCAGGATATCAATCTCAGTCTCTCCATGCTGTGCTGATGTTGCTGTGGCCTAGTGGACTGGGCAGTTCAGACAGATATTAATATGCACTCACAGAGGGACAAGGAGATCGGCACAAACTGAACTGTGGTTTGTGGCATATCTGTGAAAGGCCAGAGCTCAAGAAGGCAAGTCTCCAGGCCTTCCCGAGACACCGAGAATTAACAAATTACAGTGTAATCAGCAGCTCCTGGTCCGGGAGGGTCAGCTACACACAGCCCCCCAGTGGTGAGCAGAGCCTCCGCACCCATCCTTTCCCCACAGTGCTTCTGTTCTTTCTTTCTTTTTTTTTTTTTAATATATTTTTTATTTTATTGAAGTACAAATATCAATCAGATAGTTTTAAGACACCTTAACAAGACAGATTTGATAAATTAATACATTGCAAACTTTTCATACTGTTTTGGTATCGTACAAGGTGCATACATGATATTATACTTACAGACATTATTATAGTAGATGTCTCTTATCAGTAAATTAAGAGTGTAGCTGCTTACTTATTTTTTATACCTGAATTATATCAAAAATTCAATAATTATTTTCCTAGTGGATGACCATAGTACTAGAAGCCGACATAATATCCTGTCCAACCACCATCAGTGCAAATCTTGCCTCTCATAGGATTATGTAGAAGCACAGGGTTATCTATCCCAACTGTACTGTCTATACACACACATCATGATTTTTTCTTTCTATACCCCTTCCTTTGTCTACACCTGTCAAAGGTGGGCACTCCATTGTCATTCAACTAACTTAGGTGCTTGAACTCAACAACACAATCCAACACAGTCCAGCATTCCACAACAATAGTGAGTTATTCAAAGAAGTTGTCGACCATAGCCATTTAATATTATGGCCTCGCGATGTATTTTTTATACTTTTCTGCTGGATGGTTAAGACCTTCTGTTCTTTCTGCGTACCCTTGTTAGGTCACTCTTTAGCCTATGGGATCAGTGTTAGCTAAGGGGCTACACTTGTAATCCTGAAGGTTGATTTTTGTTTGACCCACGTTACACCCACGGTGATACTTTCCTGTATAAATTACCTCTAGAAAGTGCCTCAGTGCCCATTCACTGGGATCTCCCCTGAAATTCCAGGAGCTTGGGGGTGGGAAGACGGCTCAGTGGAATAAGTGCTTCCCTGGCAAGCGCAAGGGCCTGAGTTCCATCCCCTGGTCCGCCAAAGAAAAAGAAAGAAAGAAAGAAAGAAAGAAAGAAAGAAAGAAAGAAAGAAAGAAAGAAAGAAAGAAAGAAAGAAAGAAAGAAATTCCAGTTCTCCTCCTCTTTTCAGTAACACTAGACTAACTTCTTGCCTTGGTTCTCCATCTCATTGCTCAATGTTCAGGGACCAGGAGCAATCTCTTGTATCATTGCTCTGTCTTGAATGTGATCTGTTGAGTTCTTCTGGCAATTGAGGGTTTCAAGCATTCTGAGATAACACAGAGACACTTTTCTCAAGATTTAATTGCCTGTGTTTGGAGAGACAGCTCAGACACATAGTAGTCTACTCCCTGGCAGGACCCGAGTTGATCCCAGGTCCCACATGCAGTGCGGTCTTAGCTACAGATGTGGGTGCCTACTGTGCGGTCCCTGAACCGTGTGTATGGTGACGCAAGCCTCTAATCCCAACTCTGCAGAGGTTGAGCCAGGAGGATCTCTGAGATTCCGAGACCGGCCTGAAGACCACAAAAGTGAACACAGGGCCAACCGAACTGCACAGTGGGACCCTATCTGAATGGCCCGAGGCTCTCAAATCTAAGGTGTCTGCCTGCTCAGAAAGTATGTTAAGTTTGGATAATCGTACTGTGGACTTATGCCTTTCTGTGGAAAGGAACACTTAATGCTTAATTTAGTGTTTGTCTTTCTAGATTTTTTTTGTTTTTTCCTCTCTTCCTATTTTTTTAATTAATGTATTTATTACAGTTCTCATTACATAAATCGAACCCGTAGAGATCCTTCTGTTTTCAGCCTCCCAAGCACTGGGATTACATATGTGCTCCACCTTGTCCAATCTCAGAGGCCCTCTCAGTGCTCCCCCTGGGGAGGGCCCGGCAAGGCCTGCAGGGATGGAACCCTTGTTCCTGGGCCTAAGCAGGAACTTTAGTCCTTGAGCTATCTGGCTGGCTCTTTGTCTTCCTATTCTCTTTTCCTTTTATTTGCTTCTTTACGTTTTCAAATTTTCCATGCATATATCTGATAATCTGAACAATTAAGTTTAACACTACACTGTGCAATACAACGAATACTATCGAATCCATGTATTGTTTAGTGAAATGCTGTATCATTTCTAATTCCTTCTTTATAACTATTTTATGTTGTATTTAAAACAAAAAGTATGCTAAGGGTGTATTTCTAATAACAAAGACCTCCAATGAGGATTTGCTGGAGCAAAGGTAATGTGCAGAGGTTTTCTCATGGTATGATATTTTGTGCATTTCCTCTTCTAGTCCGAACTTTATTCTTTAAAATACTTTTTTGTGAACTGGGAATATACCTTATCAGCAGGATGTGGACATGGCATGCATGCAGAGGGGGCGTTCTGGTACCACACATGAAAGAACAAAAAATACAAACTTTTTTTTTTTTTTTTGAAGACAAGGTTTCACTATGCAGTTAAGGCTGGCCTTGAGCTCATTTTGTAGCCCAGGCTACTTTCCACTTCCAATGATTCTCCAGCCCCAGCCTCCTGAGGGCCTGGGTTTCAGGTGTCCACCACCACACAAGGTCAGAAACACTAAGAGGGGGCTAGTGAGATAGCTTAATGATCTAAAGTGCCTGCTTAGGCAAGCACAGGGAGCACGGTTCGATCCCTGGCACCACATGCTGCACCAGCCACACCCCCAGGGAGGGCTGAGTCGGCCACAATAAATAAATAAATAAATACATACATACATACATACATACATACATACATACATACATACAATACATACATAAAAAGATGTGCTAGTCTTTTAAAAACAAGAAACAGTAAGAGACATTAGCCAGATCAGGTCATTGAAGGAAGGTGCTTCAACAGAAGTGGTGTCCACTGAGTCCCTTGGGAGCTCTTTGGATAGGAGGAATGGCAAGGGACAGGGCTAAGACAAGGAGAGTGAGCCGTGGAGGGCTCCAGCAGAGCCAGGGACTAGGCACGGCACTGGCAAGAGGAGCGGCTCCTGCGGTGGGGCAGCACGTACTACACATCAAGACCCTGGCCCTCAGTCCTAGCGCGGTCAAACGTGGGACCAGGCCGGGCGTGGTGGCGCATGCCTGTAATCCCAGCAGTCTGGGAGGCTGAGGCAGGAGGATTGTTGAGAGTTCGAGACCAGCCTGAGCTACAAAGTGAGCTTAAGGCCAGCCTGAACTGCATAGTGAGACCCTGTCTCAAAAACAAACAAACAAAAACAAAAACAAAAGCCGGACCATCTGGCCCTGACCTCAAGGGGCGTCCACGCGTCCTTCCGGGAAGGCCGTGACTTCCTGCCGCTGTTGCTATGGTTCCGGGGGCGGGAGCAGGGAGGCTTCCTGAAGGGGCGGGGTCTTCCATGGGACCAGTTTAGGGCCTTTTTTTTGCGTTTTCGGGATCTTGCCTTCGTTGTACTTGCTTCTCACAGACTGTGCGTACGGGTATTCAGCAAGTTCGGGTGAACAAAAACGGAATTTCTTTGTTTGAGTCACCGTATCGCTTTCTGAGGCCGCTAGATGGCACTGGTGCACTGTGAAAAAAAGTCCTGCTCGCCTTGCCCCCGCCCTTCGTGTTTTAAAAAAGTGGCAAGGTTTTCTGATGGAAACACCTCCTTTGTGGGCAGTTTCCCCTTCTGTTCTAAGCCAATAGCCAGAATTTGACAGCCATTTTGTGCACGACATTCTTGCTAAAAAAAATCCGTAAGTAAGACATTTTGCTTTTCCTTAGGAATGTAACTGGGAGGCTGCCTAGGCCCTTCGCAGTCTGTCTCCCATTCTCTCTAAGGTCGTGTCTCGTTTCTTCACTTCTCCTGGGTTTTCCTTCATCCCCCAATTTTTAGTCTCTGTTAATACATGTGTACAATAAATCATGTTTACTTTCCTCCTGGCTATCTAGTACAAGTATGCAAGACCCGTTTTCTAAGTGTGTCAAGTTTCCCTTTCCCACTCTTATGAGAAGTTGTTCTTGAATTATTTCCTGTCCTTAGTCCAAATTCCCCCAGGAAATATAGAATGTGGAAGTTCAGCACTCCCTTGTTCCCTCCACACACACATATACACACTTCTTCTTGGGGCCATTTCATCAGGGCCACCTCGTCAGAATAGTAATCCCTGCCCCTCTCAAGACACGGCTTGTAGCTGTGTGCTCTAAATATTGGGCAGCTAAATTCGAGAGGAATTACCGTGAAGTGAAGGAGGGCTTGGAACCACAAGAAGTCAATACAAAAAATAAAAGACATGGACAGTTTGTGTGGAAGTATGTGTGAGGAAGGCCAGACCTTGAGACAGGCCTAAGGTCTACAGGGCTACAGGGACACAGGCCTGCCTACGGCACCAAGTAAGTTTAAGTTAGACTGTGATCAGCACCCCCTGGCCCAGGAAGTCCAGATGGGCATCAGTCACTCAGGTGAACGAGCATGGCGTGTGGACCCATCCCTTCCTAAAATGCCCCTGTCCTTTCCAAGTACTTGGGCTAGGTCACTCATTTGCCTGTGGGATCAGTATCAGCTAAGGGCCTATACTTGTAATCTTAAAGATCGATTGTTGTTGGATGCAGGTTGTATGCGTGTTGTGACTTCATGTATCAGTTTACCCTGATAAAGGTCCTCACTGGCAACCCATTCCGTAACTCTCCTGAAAATCCAGGAGCTATTTAGGTTCTTGTTGTCAGTAAGACTCCACTTTTTCCATCGGTGGTCAACTTCATTCCTCTATGTCGTGGGACCACAAACAAGGCACATCTGGCATCTAACAGGGCCCGAGTTATACTTCTCCTATATCACTGTTGCCCGTTGCAAGTGATCTGCCGAGTTGTTATATAGCACGCGAGGATTTCAAGGATTCTGTCCTAAAACAGCGACAGTGTTCTCTGGAGATTTAATGGCCTGGAGTCATCGAATCTGGGGTGTCTGTGCCTGGTCAGGAAGTGTGCTAAGAGCCTCTTTTTTTCAGTTTAAAAATTTATTTAACTTAATTGTGAACAAAATGTTCATTTAAAATCTTACTAAGCTTATTTATCTGAAATGCATGCTTTCACAGAGGACAGATTGATTTTCAATAACTTGTGGAAGTCCACTGTCCACTTAAAAATACTTTTCCACCAAAACTCTTCATCAAAAGAAATATTTTCTCTCTCTCTCTCGCTCTCTTTTTTTTTTATTTTTGGGCAAGGGTCTACAGGGTGTTAAGGGTCTCACTACTAGATTGGACTCAAAGTGATCCGCTTGTTTACAGCTTCCCATGAGCTGGGATTATAGGTGCAGGTCACCATGCCCAGTCTCAGTTGCCTTCTCAGCCCACCCCGGGGGCGGGTCCCGGCCCGCACAGCAGGCCTGGGTATCAAACCTGGCCCCTGCGCCTGTTTGCAGGTGCCTTAATCCACTGAGCTATTTGGCCAGCCCTTGTTTTTCTTTATACTGCATAAAAGCTAGATGCAAATTTCCACTGCGTTCTACTGTGTTGGACTCATTTTACGGTCAACTCTGATGATGAAGGTTGCACAATTGTATAGTTCAGGCAATTGATGCAGACAAAAAGTGACGAAGATGCCTCCACCGAGTCGTCGCTTCTTCCCTTTGTTACTTCCCTCTGTCCTGCTTTTTTTTTTTTTTTTTTTTTTTTTCAGAACCCGGGATAGAACTCAGGCCCTTGCACTTGCCAGGGAAGTGCTTATTCCACTGAGCCATCTCCCCAGCCCCCTGTGTCCTGCTTTTTAGCTTAGGTATCTGTTATGGGTTCTCAACATAGAAACCAGACCAAAATCCAACTATTAAATGTTATGAGCCTTTATTATCAGGCCCAGGACCGCTTGACCATACTCACACAGGAGAGGAAAAACAGCGAGGACCTTTAGAAGTATAGAGGTTTTAAAGGTAGAAACTACATCCTGTTTGGCAAACTAACTTGTCATTTAACCCTTTAGGGACTGTTACTCAGCATACATTCTTTTCGGGAGCATTGTTTAGCTCTTGTTTTAGGTACATCTGTGCACAGTGGTCTTGATCACCACAGCAATACTTTTCAGTTAGTTTTGTGTAGTTAGAAACATTTTGACCTTTACTTTATTTTGTAAGCCTGTTCTAGTAACTCTCAATCTATTGATGATTTACAGATGGTATACCAAGCCTCCTTGCAGTCTTACAAGGAAGCAGGGTCACAGAAAGATGAGCAGAATAAATTTTTTTTATATTTAGTTTTACATTAACTCATCACATTAGCTTCACATTAACCCTTTACACATACAACATTACTGACTTACGTGATGGATAGGAACTGCCCCAGGCAGAGGCTGCCATCTTCTTACTTCAGCTGGACTCAGACTCTGCCTCTGTATTGAAACATCTTGATTCCATTCCTTAGAATACATCTTATTTTTCTAAATAACTGCAGTAAATCCAATTGCTGAGCATACATCTTGAATCTCGGTAGCTATAGGATTTTCAACAGCCTTATGTATTGGGATCCGCCTCCCCTCTGCGACGGTTTTCTTATTATTTAAATAAGCGGGATAGATACAAATAAATCTGTCTTGTTAGGCCGGGGAGCGGGCATATCCACACAGGCTCAGGCTGCGCCAACAGTGTCTATTGATTGATTGATTGATTGATTGTCTTTTTGAGACAGAGTCTCATTATGCAGTTCAGGCTGCCTCAGCCTCCCAGAGTGCTGGGATTACAGGCATGCGCCACCACGCCTGGCTCAACAGTGTCTTTTTTACAAGGAAGCACTCTAGGGAGATTTTCCAGGTGCCCAACCCTGTACAGATAGCTTCCCCGCCCCAATTTCTTATGTTCTGGTGGGCTCTGTGTTCATATTCCTTAAAATCACCTTTTAGGGGCATTCAATAGGACCCACTCTGCTGATTTTAGTGCATTCTGGGATTCTTTATTTCACTTGGTTTCCATAGGCTTTCTCCTTATTTGCAACTTAATTTGAGATAAGAGATGCTTTTCTTTGGATGCTCGATGTCCATTTGTAACATCTCTAGATGGAGTGAAAGTCACAAAAACGTTGCTAATGAAGTAGATTTTTCTGACTAGGTTCACAGGCTATAGTGAGCTGATGGCTACAATTTAGGTGCCTTCATCTAAAGGAGTTCCTTTTAAAAAATCACCACCTTGGTTGTTCTTCCAGTTCCAGGCACTTGGCAGCCACAGTTATGGCCAAGTCCAAGAACCACACCATGCACAACCAGTCCCCAACATGGCACAAAATGGCATCGGGAAACCTCGGTCACAAGATTCGAATCTCTGAACGAGGCAGTTCCCAAGTTCCTTAGGAACATGAATTTTGACAAGAAGCACAACAAGAAGGGCTTCAAGAAGATGCAAGCAAACAATGCCAAGGCCATGAGTGCACATGCCAAGGCTATCAAGGCCCTTGTTAAGCCCAAAGAGGTCAAGCCCCAGATCATTCCAAAGGCAGTAAACTGCAGGCTCACTTGAGTTGACTATATTGCCCACCCCAAGCTTGAAAAGCTTATCCATGCCAACATTGCCAAGGGGTCGCAGGCCTTGCTGGCCATAGGCCCAGGCTCCAGCCAAGGCTCAGGCTCCAGCTTCTGATCCAGCCCAGGCTGCCAAAGGTGCCCAGGCCCCCGTGAAGCCTCCACAGTAAAAGCTTCTTATCTGGTGCGGTAAAAACAGAAGGACTGGTGTGACTCCTGGGGTGCCCTCTGTAGGGGGCTGGTGTCCTCCTGTGCTCTCTGTACAAATAAACCTGAGGCAAAGACTGGGCATGTTGGTGCGTGCCTATAATCTAAGCTCTTTGGGAGGCTGAAAACAGGAGGATCACTATGAGTCCGATCTACATAGTCAGACCACATACAACCTGTACACCCTTGTAGACCCTTACACTTTATGTAGAAAATAATTTATATATATATATATATATATATATATATATATATATATATATATATATAAATTTTCAATCAATTTTATTGAGAAATAGCAACAAGACGTTTTCAAAACAGGTTAGTAGGACAGTTACAATTATTAATACACTGCATGTTGTCTTCATTGTAGTTAATTATAAGATGTAGACATGACATCTTGTCTAAACACTATTAGTACAAATATTTCTTCTCATTGAACTAAGGGAAAGTAGCCGTATGTCTATTCTAACTATTTTGTATACACAGGTATGTATATGTATATTTTCTCCACTACAAAATGGTCATTTATATACCCCATTTTTGTTTTCTTTTATCAGAAATGGGTATTCCACTGGCATTCAAATATTGTAGGTATGAGAATTGAGCAAAATAATACCATATAGTCCACTAGTCCATAATAGTAGTGGATTATCCACAGGAATGGCAATGTCAGAAGTTGTTGACTTACAGATCAGCATATTAATATGGCTTTACTTTTTATACCTCGTGTTTATACTTTTTTGCTGGATGGTTAAGACTAAGGTCAAGCAAGATGGATATAACAAAAAATGTAACTTTTATATGTGACAAGTTCAGCCAAATCCCCTCAGGATTTACCCTGGAAACCTGTACAGCAGTTTGTAGATCTTTTGTCAGCGTCAGCCATCTGGATGTGTCAAGGCCATTGCTTGACCAATTTGCTCTCTGCGAAAGCCTGAGAGAATTTCTTTCTCTCTAGGTGACTCTCCTTAGGTACCCTGCACATCATCAATCACTTTCCTCTGTTGCCCCATAATCTCCTAGAACAGACAATTTGGGACACCACTGTGTAACAGGACGTTACAGTACAGGTTCTGTTATGTCCTGAGTCCTCACTGACCTTGAAAGGCTAGGGCCAAAATGTTGGCTATTCTCATAGACCTTCTTTTTCTCTAATTTTTTGGTCTTCAAACTTAAGTTGTTAAACCTCCAGAAGAGAAGTTTAATGATATTATTAGCCTATAACATAGGCATTTGAGCTTAACATCACTATCCATTACTAGGAAAAAAAAAAAAAAAAAAACAACCTGAGGCAGGATTTAAAAAAAAAAAATCGCCACCTATGAAAGTGTTTGCTTTTTACATCAGCATTTGAACTGGGAGGCTGCCTAGGCACCCCAACAGTCAGTTTCTCTTTGCGTGAAAGGTTCTCTCTCCTTGTCTTCTCCTGCACTTTACGTATTTCCTTTAATTTTCAGGTTTTTTTTTTTTTTTTTTTTTTTTTTTTTTTTTTTTTTTTTTTTTTTTTTTTTTTTTTTTTTTTTTTTTTTTTTTTTTTTTTTGGTCTTTTTGAGACAGGGTCTCACTATGCATTTCAGGCTGGCCTTAAGCTCACTTTGTAGCTCAGGCTGGTCTCGAACTCACAACAATCCTCCTGCCTCAGCCTCCCGAGTGCTGGGATTACAGGCCTGCGCCACCATGCCCGGCTCCTAATTTTTAGTTTTTAATAATGCATGCTTGCAATGTCTCAGGATTACTTTTTTTTTGGGTCGTTGGTACAATCATATAAGACAATTTCATCCTTTTTCATTCCCTTTCCCTATCATTTCCATTACCTCTTAGCCCTTTTCCAACTTGAAAAATACCTCCCTATTGACTATTAGCTGTACTTTGCTAGTTATGTGTATTTCTTGTTTCTCAGAAGAGAAATGCTGTGATATATAGGCGGTGTGTCTGATTTGCATAGGACTATGTTCTCAAATGCATACTTACTCCTTCAACTGACTCAAGTTTATCCTTCTTTATGGCAGACTATCAGTCCAGTGGGTAGGAACACTGCATTTCCTTACCTGTTTGTGGGCCTATGGGCTGCTTCCAAGATTTAGGTGCTATGAACACGGCTGTGTATCTGTGTAACATAACAGCTTTGAGAATTCCCTTGGAGGGGAATAAATACGGAAGTGAAACTCGCAGATTGAGTTTTCTGAGGTGTTTCTATACTTGTCCTGATGTCTATGGACCTCTTCCCATACATTCTTTCATTGTAGACATCCTTGATGAACCTCAGCCTGT
Source organism: Ctenomys sociabilis (assembly GCA_004027165.1). Taxonomy (NCBI): domain Eukaryota; kingdom Metazoa; phylum Chordata; class Mammalia; order Rodentia; family Ctenomyidae; genus Ctenomys; species Ctenomys sociabilis. The sequence goes on from PVKA01024843.1 coordinate 28,567, forward strand.
AAAATTTCTGCAGAATGTCATGAAGAAAACTTTCCCATCACCCAAGAAAACCCCAAGCCTCTATTTTTCATAACTTTTCAGACAATAGCTCATCCATAAGTACATTTTGATCCAGGCCTAGTGGCTCAGTTTTAATAGCTACATACAAGGAGACTGAATGAGCTAGTTCATAGCAGCCAGGGTGATGTAATGTCTAAGGACACCATGTTTCAAAATAAGGGGAAAAAAAAACTTAGGATGTAACTCAGTGAAAAACCTCCTGAGATCTGTGACCCTCCAATCCAGAGCGTCTGCCCCTCTAAGGAAATGTGCTTAGTGTCTTCCTAAGGACAAAATTGGAGCAGGATGGCGGAGTTGGCCGCGCTGTCTCTGGCCAGTCTCAGGGGCTGGGCGGGGGCGGGCGGGATGGAGCAGGATGGCAAAGTCGGCCGCGCTGTCTCTGGCCGGTCTCAGGGGCTGCTAAGGACAAAATTTCTAGTGAGTCTTCCCAGGAGCAAATCAATGCGAGAGGTTTTCTTATTTTTTACTTTTTGCATTTCCTATGTTCTACTCAGGACCCTGTGTCAATATTCCTTAAAATCTTTTTTTTGTATACCTGGAAAAATACTTTTAAAACTAGATGTGGATTTGGCATGCATGCTGAAGGGCGATCTGATAGCGCACATGCAAGAAAACAAAACAATACACACTGACAGGCTTGAGCTAGGTCAGGTCATTGACCTTAGAACCTTCAGCTGCGGTGGTATCCATTGAGTACACTGGGAGACCTGGGGGCCAGGATGAACATGAAGGGCCAGGGCTATGAGAAAGAAATGAGCGGGAGTGGGAGGGAGCGGGACCAGGGACTTGGCATGGCACTGGCAAGAGACGCCTGTCCCTAGGTGGGAAGCACGCACTACATACCTCGCCAAAAAAATCTACCCAAATAGGACCTCCTGGCATGACCACCTCGCCTCCCACGCGCAGGCTCAGAACTAGCCAATCCTGGGCCGGCAAAGGGCTCGTGCTTTCGGACAGGCCCTGACTTCCGTCTGCTGTTGTTATGGTTCCGAGGGCGGGAGCACAGAGGCTTCCTTAAGGGGCGGGGTCTTCCATAGGGCGCGCTTAGGTGATTTTAGTGAGTTTTGGCGTTCTTCCCTCTTTCCTCTTGCACCTCATACACTTCATGTCCTGTGTTTCCCAACATACGCTGAAGGGAAACATAAATCACCCACCGACGGTGCACACTGTCCGTTTCTCTATCCGCTAGATGGCAGTATGGTACTGTGGAAAAAAACACTTGTCGTTTTGCTCCCGCCCTTTCTGTCATGAAAAAATGATCTGAAACTGTTTCTCGGACTTCTTTGTTCTGTCGCCATTTTGGCACAGTGTACACAACCCGTGGCTAAGATGGAGGCACGGGCCCTAGGGGAGTTCCTTGTCAAAAAATCACCATCTATTGAGGCTCTTCTCTTTTTCTGTTGGAATTTCTATTGAAGGCTACCCACTGGGCAGCAGTGGGCCTCTTTTTCTGAAAACTCCTACCTCCCTTCCCTACTTCCCTTTTTAGTTTGCTTCATTTCTTAAGTTTTATTAAAACATGTCTGGAAGAATCATGATTACATTCAACCTGGGTAGTTAGTATGAGGATGTAACACACATTTAAGCCTGTAAAGTTTTCCTGTGGCAAATACTATGACAACTTGCTTTCCAGTTAATTCCTCTCCTTATGACACAGGCCGAATTCATGCAAAAAAGAGTGAAAAATAAATTGGGCACTACCTTTTGTCATGCAACCTAAGCCACTAGACTAACATCTTGCCCTGGTTCTCCACTTCATTGCTCAATGTTCTTGGACGAGGAGCAGGACACATCCAGCATCTAAAAGGGCCTGAGTTTATGTTCCTCTTGTATTGTTGTTGTGTCTTGGATGTGATCTATGGAGTTGTTCTAGCAATTGAGGATTTCAAACATTCTGAACTAACATAGGGACACTGTTTTCTCAAGATTTAATGGCTTGAGGTTCTGAAATCTAATGTTTCTGCCTGCTCAGAAAGTTTGCTAGGTTTGGATACCTGTACTGTGGAATGCTAGTGTATGCAAAGGAGCACCTAATACTTAATTTTGTGTTTGTCTTCTTTTTTCGTTTGTTTTCCTTTTTCTTTCTTTCTTTCTTTTTTTTTTTTTTCCAGTTTTGCATCCATGTATCTGGAACTCTTAACTAAGTGGAAGACACCACTGTATAAAACACCACCGTCAAATTCATATAACACTGTTTTGTGAAATCCTGTACCATTTCTAAGTTCCCCTTTATCACTATTTTGTATCCTATTTCTGAAAAAAGTATGCTAAGAGTGTGTTCCTAACAACAAGACTTCTAGTGAGATTTCCTAGGATCAAGGCCAATGTACATTGTTTTCCTCACTTTCTGATACTTTTTGCATTTATTGTGTTCTCATTGGGACCCTATGTTAATACCTCTTAAAATATATTTATGAGACTTGGGAATATAGCTAAGCAGCAGCATGTGAAGGCGACATGCACGCTGAGTGAAGTTGTGGTAGCACACATGAAAGAACAAAAAATACAACAACACCAACAGTTTATTTATTTATTGTCCTCTTTAAGAAAAGGTCTTGCTATGCATTTCAGGCTGGCCTTGAGCTCACTTTGTATTTTCTATTACTTTTAATGAGAAAGAAATAGTAATGAGACAGTTTGAAGACAGATTACTGGGCAGTTACAATGATCAATATATTACACACTGTTGTCTTCATAATAGTTATTCAGAGTACAAGGTACAGACATACCTTGTCTAAACAATATTAGTACACAGCTTTCTTCTCCTCAATAAAATTAATTTAAAAATGCTTTCTTCCCATTGAACTAAGAGAAAGTAGCTGTATATCGATCCTATTTTGTGTATACATGTTTATGTATTGTTTCACTACAAAATAGTCCATTTATATCCTCCTTTTTCGTTTTGTTTTGTCAGAGATGGGTGTTCCACTGCTGTTAGAGAAGCTGTATTTGGAGAAGTCTTTAAAGGACCTTTTCATACTTGATGCCAGTTCAAATATCATAGGTACTTGAATTCCGCAAAACAACCCAGTATAGTCCATAATAGTAGTGAGTTATCAACAGAACTGGCAAAAGTCCGAAGTTGTTGACTTGAGCCTTTTACAGCTCAGCATATTAATATGGCTTTACGATGGATGGTTAAGGCCAAGTTAAAGCAAGACCCATATAACTAAAAATGTAACGTTTTATATCTGACAAGGTTAGTCAAATCCCCTCAAGATTTACCCTGAAACCATGTAGAGCAGCTTGTAGATCCTTTGTCAGTGTCAGCCATGTGGATGAGTCATGGTCGTTGTTCGACCAATTTGCTCTCTGAAAGCCTGAGAGCTTAGTTGTTTAATCCTTAAGTTCTCATTTTTCCATTTAACTGTGTAATACCTTTCAGTTTTTATTTCTTCCTTTCAGTTCTCACACTAGGGCTTTAGCTCACTTTGTAGCCCTGGCTGGTCCGGTTTCCAACGATCCTTCTGCCTCAGCCTCCTGAGGGCTGGGATTGCTAGCTTGCACCACCACCCTAATAGACATCAACAAGGTCAGTTCAAGGATCTTCTCCCAAGAGCCTTCGGCTGTGCCGGTGTCTACTGAGTTCTCTGGGAGCCCTGTGGGCCAAGAGACATGCTAAGGGCCAGAGCTATGAGGAAGAGTGAGACAGCGGGGTGAGTGGGAAGGGACCAGGGACTCTGTCACGCGGTGTGGTAGTACTTACTACACGCCTCTATTCCTGGCCCTCAGTCACAGCACTATGAAAACAAAGACCGCCAGGCCTCAACTCTTTCCAGACTCCAAGGCTCAGGCCCCAAACCAGCCAATCCTGCCCCGCATCCTGTGTGTCCTTCCGCAAGGCAACGACTTCCCCCTCCTGTTGCTATGGTTCCCGGGGCGGGAGGAGGGCGGCTTCCTTTAGGGGCGGGGTCTTCAATAGGGAGCGCTTTTGTGATTGTAGTGCCCTTTGCAGTTCTTCCCTTCATTCCACTTGGCCTCCTTACACTTGATCTCGGGAGTGTTCTGCCGTACGCTGGAACAAAACATTTATTATCCCTGGATGTTGCACACAAACCGTTTCTATGGCCGCTAGATGGCAGTGCGGTACTGCAAAAGAAACGCCTGCGCGCCTTGCACCGCCCCTTGCGCCTTAAAAAACAAAGTAGAAAGTGTTGCTTGAAATTTCGTTTTGGGGCGTCCATTTTGACACTGTGTGCTAACCCACTGGTTGGAATTTGGCTCACAAACCCTACGGGATTTCCTTGCGGAAGTCACCTCCGTTGAGGCCCTTTCGTTTTCCCGTTGGAATTTCTACTGAAGGCTGCCTTCTGGGTTTGCCAGCAGTCCGTCTCTTTCTGAAAGAGCCTCCCTCCCTTCTCCATTTTTTTCCCTTTTTGATTTTGCTTCACTTCTTATTTTTTATTAAAACAGGTTTGCAAGACTCACGATTACATTTATCCTGGGCAGTTATGAGGCTGTACCACACATTTAAGTCTGTGAATTTTCCCTGTGGCAACTTGCTTCCAAATGAACTCCAATCCTAATGACAAAAGACAAATTCCCACAGGAAATAGTTACAAATAAATTTTATGCAACCTAAGGAAATACCCTGTGTATTGTAGTGTCATCAGCAGCCCCTGGTCCAGGAGGGTCAGCTACACACAGCCGCCAAGTGGTGAGCAGGGCCTCTACACCCATCCTTTCCTCACAGTGCCTCTGTTCTTTCTGAGTACCCTTGCTAGGTCACTCATTTGCCTATAGGATCAGTGTTAGCTAAGGGGCTACACTTGTAATCCTGAAGGTTGATTGTTGTTTGACCCAGGTTACACCCATGGTGATACTTTCCGGTATAGATTACCTCTAGAAAGTGCCTCAGTGCCCATTCACTGGGATCTCCCCTGAAATTCCAGGAGCTATTCTCTTTTCAATAACACTAGACTAACTTCTTGCCTTGGTTCTCCGTCCCATTGCTCAGTGTTCTGAGACCAGGAGCAAGGCACATCCGGCATCTAACAGGGCCTGAGTTATGTTTCTCTTGTATCATTTCCGTGTCTTTAATGTGATATGTGGAGTTCTTCTGGCAATTCAATGTTTCAA
>PVKA01024844.1:0-33684 GCA_004027165.1 Ctenomys sociabilis
TGGTAGCGCGCATGGGAAGAAGCCAATAGCTCTCCCTCAGACTCACCACAGAGTCACTGATCTGGGAAGCCTGGTGTGTCATGCAAATTCCCACTCACTGGAAGGGCTTGGGGTGAGATCCAGGAGGCCGCTGGCATTAGCTGCTGTCTCTGGCTGGTCTCTAGGGCTGGGCAGCGTGGGCGGGATCCAGGAAGATGGCAGAGTTGGCTGCGCTATCTCTGGCTGGTCTCTGGGGCTGGGCAGGCATCGGCGGGATAGAGGAAAATACGGTATTTTTATACAGTGGAATATTACTCAGCTATACAGAGTGATAAATTCAAATACTCCATATTTAAGTGGATAATGGAGATTGTTCAGTGGAATAAGTGCTTCCCTGGCAAGTGGAAGGACCTGAGTTCAATCCCCAGTTCTGCCAATAAATAAATAAATAAATAAATAAATAAATAAATAAATAAAGATATTTACGTGAATGCCGCTTGAAGATATACTTATAAGCGAAATCAGAGCCACATACGTGTAGTCTCCCTAGTATAAAACTGAAAAGAAATAAAAATAGAAAAGTATAACTCAATTAAAAGGAAAGCTGGAACTTGATGATTATTCAACAAAGAGAATTCAAGGAAAAATGTTAGGAAGCATGACAGGGGCAAAGCCATACATTTATATGTACAAGATGGGTAAGGCAATGATCCTGAGAATCTTGAGCAGGCTTTCCAAATGGCAGTGAATTGGTAGGATTCTCTCCCTGACTAACTATATATACTGATACCTGTAAACTGAGCAACTGCATTGAAGATAGGAATGTGTAATGGTAGGGTCATTCTTGGAATGCCTGTCAATCTGGTCTTCTAAATTCACACTACTTGTCATGACATAACAATTATTGCCATACTGTCTCTCAAGTAAATGTTTGTTTTTAAAAAAGGGCAATAAATGAAAACAGGAGACAAGAAAAAAAAATGTCACAGGACAGTCCTGCAACACTGTTGTATGTGGTTAGATTTCTAAATGTAAATATTTATTTGAATTTTTTTTAATCTTTTAAATTTTATTTCTTAATATTCTGTAGGGACTTAAAGGTTAACATATTAATACTTAATGGAAAATACCTGTTCCATGTTATGCTTAAGATGTTTGATAGTGGGGTTAAGCTCAACTGTCTATATTGCCGGGTAATAGTAATAAGCTTTTCTGGTGGGTTAACAACCTAAGTTTGCACACCAAAAATTAGAGAAAAACAGGGCTGCAAGGACAGCCAACATTTTGGTTCTACACTTTCAAGTTCAGTGAAGACTCAGGACATAGGACAACCTGTACTATAATATCATGTTACTCTGTTGCATCCCAAATTTTCTGTACCAGAAGATTACAGGGCCACAGAAGAAAGTGATCGGTGGTGTAATGTGTGCCTACAGAGAGTCACATGGAATTAAAATCTTCTCTCAGGCTTTCACATAGAGCTAATTGGTCAAGTAATGGCCATAACATCCATATGGCTGACACTAGCAAAGCATCTACGAACTGAGAAGAGGCTTTCAGGATAAATCCTGAGGGAATTGGACTGACCTTATCAGATACCATAGCTACATTTCCTGTTATATCTTGCTTTGTCTTGTTGCTGACCATCCAGTAGAAAAGTGTAAAAACAGAATATAAAATGTAAAGTCATATTAATATGCTGAGCTATGAAAGGCTCAAGTCAACAACTTCTGACATTTCCAGACTTCAGAGAACCCTCTACTATTATGGATTACTGGACTACATTGGAATATTTTTCTGAATTCACACACAATATTTAAATGACAAATCTATCTCTGGCGAAAGTAAACAAAAAGGGGATACAATGAACAACCATTTTGTATCTGTATATTCAAAATAGTTTGATAGATATACAGCTACTTTCTCTTAATTCAATGAATAGAAAATTTGTTCTAATAGTGTTTTTGGACAGGATATCATGTTTGAACTTGTACCATGAGTAACTGCTAAGATAACAATATGCAATATATTAATTATTGAAACTGTCCTACTAAGCATTTTTGAAACTCTCTCATTGCTATTTGTTTCTCAATAAGATCATTACAAAAAGAATCCTCAAACTAGAGACAACCTGGAAATTTTCCAAAGAAGACTGTTTCCCTCCTCCAGACAATGAAATATTTACCAATCTTAGTTCTTGATCTGCTCTTGAAAGCCTCTTACACTTCTTCTAGTCCAAACTACTTGCTATATAGTAATATTCAATTCACAAATTACTATTTGCCAAAATTAACCTTTCTAAAATTTTTATGTGCCTCATTTTAAATTTTCAATAGATATTTAAGCTGCTTTCCTTTTTTGTTAAGTACTGCTGCTGTACTAGGCAAAAGACAAGCATGATAGTATAGTCGTCGAAAAATACAAAATTTTCATCTAATGAGCATCATGACAACATTTTCTTACAACTGACCTCAGCTTTATTTTGTACCATTCTTCTTTTTTATTTAGATGTTTATAGCATAAATATTTAAATAAGGACATTTTCTTACAATGAGTGTTCTGAGGTGATATTGAAGTGTTATATTTCCTCTTAAATGACATGAATCAAAGTTGACTGGGATAAAACTGATACTCCAAAAGTATTTCATTAACATAAAAAATCTTGTGCATCTTGTTTTCATTCTGCAGCCAACTGTTTGTTAGTTTTCCAGGGGATCTATTCATCTTCTATGATGAGTGAAGAACTGTTTGCTCAAATTGTTTAATGTTCCTTTCCATTTTAAATGCTTTTAAATTTTCTGTGTGGGTTGATTTAAATTTTTATTTCAATTCCTTTTACCTCTGCAACTGAATAACTGAAGTAGTTAAATATATATCTTTTATCTTATTTATTTTAGATCATGATAAATATTACTATCATAATCTGAAGTTGGCACCAGAGAAGGATATGGCTTAGATCTCTATTTGTCCAGAGAAGATACAATAAAAAAACCTAAGGCCTACAGCTGATGATTATAAGCACATAAGGAAGCAGTAAATGTACTCAGTGTGTATGTATGTGTACTTTCACAGCTCTTGGGAAAGCTCTACTTGAAAATGGAACTCAAGAGAAACCTAGTATTGAGGGGTGATGGGAAAAAGGACTGATTCAGTGAGAATGCTAGGTTTTTTTTATCTCTTGCATCATTTTTCCTCTTAATTTTATGGAGAAATAAAAAGCAATGAGACTGTTTCAAATCAAATTAGTAGGACGGTTTCAATAATTAATACATTGCATATTGTTGTCTTTGTGGTTATTCGTTGTACAAGACGCAGACATGTTATCCTGTTTACAAAACAAAACTTTCTATTCATTGAATTAAGAGAATGTAGCTGTGTATCTATCAAACTATTTTGAATATACAGATACAAAATGGTTATTCATTGTATCCCCTTTTTTGTTTAGTTTTGTCATTTAAATATTATAAGTGTGTGAATTCAGCAAAATACTCCCATAGTCCATAATAGTAGTGGGTTTTCTATAAGACTGGTAATGTCAGAAGTTATTGACTTGAGCCTTTTAAGGCTCAGTATATTAATATAGCTTTAACTTGGTGTCTTGGAGTCATGAGTAAAAAGGGAAAAAGACTATGTAGAAGGACATGCCAAGTGTGTAAAATACTTTTTGAGAGATTAAATGAAAATTAAAATGTATCAATTTGACTAAACAATGTATAGTTTCACGAGGTCACATTGAGTCATTTTGTGAAATGATAAGAATAGATAAAGGGGCAATAAGTGAAATAAACTGCTGAGGTGACCAAGTGAGTTATAAGTCTTGGCTCAAACACCCTTATTTAGATGGAGCAAAAACTAAATATAGGAAAGAAAACACACAAGGTAGTGTAATAATAATGTATAGGGTTGGGTCGTTTTGAGTTCCATATAGCCTATGTTTTATTTATTTGGCAGGCATTTTACCCTTGTGGTCACTGATCAACTGTCAGTTTGTTTGGGGAGCAGACTGCTGAACTGGCATGGAAGAGCCACTTAGGGGGGAATGTCAGAAAGGTACAAAAGGAGAACAGTGGGGAAGGCTTACAACAGAGCTTTATCAAAGGCACTTTTTTTTCTGGCTGCTTTCCTTTGAAAGTGTTTTCTTTGAAGGAGCTTCTGTCTTCCCCTTCCCCCACCTCCCTACTGCCACCCTCAGCCTCCTGCTCTCCTCTGCCCCCCTCATCTTCATCCTCATCCTCTGGATGTCATGCCTCACTTCCAGGCCAGATGGTTAAGTCTTCAGATCCTAAGTTTTTTTGGCACAGACTTATGAATTCCCAGCACTAGAACTTTGGCACTTCCTGCATAATCCTCCACTCATGGATCTTTGGCCACCAACATGACTTGCATGGGGAATTGCCATGGTCTCAAAGCCCTCAGATGGATCCTTCAGGTCTCCTCTTGCACTCTTCTATAACTGACTCTAGGAAATATTGCCTACTACACCCTTGATAATGAGAAAAAACTGGTAAGAGGAATTGTCTCTTTAAAAAGAGTCATATAAAATGAATTGTTCTAGATTATCATATAGTGATCCTAAGTAAAATTATGACTTAATTATATAGAACTAACACTTAAAGATAACAGTAATCAGATACCAGACTCATAACTGGATAATAACAAAAAATAATTCCTTGTATCCCAATGTATTTTTGTAATAAATTTTATAGCTTATTAGAATAAAATATAGAGATCACTCAGGTGTGGCTGAAGGTTCCTGCAAAGTAATATTTTGTTCCTGGCAGTAGCTGTAGTCCAAGTTCCTAGTGGGGAGGCACCAGGTTAGCATTCAGTTAGTGAAGATGCACTGCATATGGTTGCATACAGCCTCAATCATTTGTACTTATCATTCTATAGTGGTGGGATGTTACAACTTATGGTTCTTTGACTTTAGAAAACCAGAAACTCATTCCAATTAAGAATAGTCATGCACATCTTATAGCCTAGCTATGAAAAGTTAGACTGATATAAATTAAAGTTGCAGAAGACGAAAACAGAAGATGAAATCTGAAACAAGAATTTCCATGTTGCTGTGGCTAGAAAGTCAGACATGCCACATGACATGAAATGTGGGTGTTGCAGAAAATTGGGGGAATGGTCAATTTTGCTCTTTACAATTACAATGGCACCAGTAGTTAATATTTCAGAAGCTCTTTGAATTGCAAATGTGTTATTTCCTGTCCTTATTTCTAAAGCGAAGCCTACATGTTTATAGAGAAAACTGTGCTTAATAAATTGTAATGTGTTCGTAATGTTGGTCCTCTGGGATTCAGAAATGAAAGAAAAGTGATCATAAATGTCTCACAAGCTAATTGATCAGATTTTTTTTATGTATTTTATAGAAGACCTCACTACACAACTCAGACTCCTGGTGATCTTCCTATTTTTAGCCTCCCCAGCACTGGGATTATAGCATGCAACACCTTGCCCACTCTCAGTGACGTGCTCAGCATGTCCCAGGTGCAGGGCTGGCACAGCACACAGTGCAGGGGGTTGAACTCCATCCCTGTGCTTGCCTAAGCAGATGCTTAGCTCAGTTATCTCACTGGCCCCAAAGTTGATATTTTTGAAACAATTGTGTTCATTCTATCTTTGATGGTAGTTTTTATGGTGGAAAATTGGTATAGCCAATAACAATATACTCTGAAATTTTGTACTTTTAGGCCTAGTTATTGTATTCAATAACTTCTTATGGCCGTATTTCTGTTGCCCATACTTGGTCTTTTTTTTTTTTTTTTTTTTTTTTTTGGTGTTGGAAATCAAACTCAGGACTTCTATACTTGCCAGGCTGATGCTTGTGTCACTGAGCTATATTCATACTAATTTTGAGTCTTTAAAAATATCAACTTTCATATACCAACTTGGATTGTGCTTTATCCAAAAGATGAAAAAGCAATGAAAAAAAAACTTACCTAATATATGTGTAAATATTATTGATACTAATGTTAACTATGTTAATAAAATAACTAAAAACAACTCACCGAAAGAACAGCAAATTTCCATTTCTTGATAACGTTGTGAAAAATATACCTGATTCATTTGTAACTCTGTAATACACTTTACTTACATACTGTATTTATGAGAATATGTTTGCTTTTACTAAACAAAACTGTAAATATCCCCTGTAGCCCTTACCCATAAGCCTTCATCCTTTAAAAACACTTTTCTAAGTGGCAAGAGAGATTTTGTAAATGCAGAAAAGATTGTGACAGAGTTGACCATAAAATTGAGAAATTGTTTTTATAACACTAATGCAATCATAGAGCTCTTCTGAACTTGGAGTAGTTTGTCTATATTGACAGAAAAGAAAAATAGAGCTTGAAGCAGAAAAAGGATTTTCTATGCCATTTTGGTCTTGGAAAGGAAGACAATCATAGAAAAGGGGTGCAGATTGCACTTTGAAGCCAAAAACAGTCACTGCACTTCAGATGACCAGGAGGCAGGGACTGCGTTCAGTTGTACTATGGCCAGGGCCTGATTTGGGCCATCATCCTCAAGAAACTTAAGAAATGAGTTTGAATTTGGTTCACAGAAAACAAAACAGGAATCAGCTGAACACATCCACATTTTTAGATTTATGAAAACCATGAGATAATTATTGGGTGTCATTGCAAGAAAGTAAATGTGTAACAGTTTAATACTCAGCAATAAAATAATCCTCAAATAATGTGTCTTTTCAAAATCATTTTTAGGATCACTAATTTAAAACAAAAACGATTACCTCAGCCAAGCGTGTAATCTCAGCACTTACAAGGCTGAGGTAGCAAGATTGTTGTGATTTTTAAGGCCAGCCTGGACTATGTAGTGAGCTGCTGTTTCAGTAGATAGATAGATAGATAGATAGATAGATAGATAGATAGATAGATAGATAGATAGATAGAGATAGATAGATAGATAGATAGATAGATAGATAGATAGATAAATTTCTCTTAAATGTACCCTGTATTAAGCCAAAAAGAATACATCACTTTGGCTTCTATTTCTATTACCAGCCCATTTTAAGAAAATATTGTAACTTTTCATTCGTACATCAAGGTATAAAAAATTCATAAGTGTTAATTTTAAGAGAAATGAATACTTTATACACTTACTGATAAATTAAAAAGTAATAAAATGTAGGACAATATAAGTCTTCATTGGTGAGTTCATACTTAATTTAGCATTACATATTAAGGCAAAAATATATACATATTGCTGTATGGAATGAATTCAATTGTTTTCCCAAAATAATTTCTCACTGAGAAATCAGATTTTTTTTTTTTGGCAGAACCGGGGATTGAACTCAAGTCCTTGGGCTTGCCAGGGAAGCGCTTATTCCACTGTGCCATTTCCCTGGCCCCTTCCCAAAATAATTTCTATTCTCTTTAAAGTTGTCATGTTTTCTGAGTAGGTTGATTAAATTCTACCCAACAAACAGATGAAATATGTAACTGATTTCAGCCAATGAAAGGACAACAGCAAAGGCCTGGGAAACTTGCTTTAATTTTTTTTCAGGCTTTCAATATCTTCCCAGAGAAACCAGATCCAGGTGAATGTTTTAAAACCATATTTTAATTACAGTATTAGAATTGACATGTGCAATGTTTTAAGAGATGAGAAAAGTGTGGGCCCCTTTTCTTATGTTTTATTTTTAGATAGGTGTCTGAGCTATACACAGTTCTTAAGTTCAGCTTTTAAAAGTATACTTTTATACTGCTGAATATGCATGAACATATAAACTGAAGATCCCCTTTTGACATAAGCTATGTAGATCAGTGTATGACAAGTCTTAACATAGACTTAAGAGTTGTCTAAGTCTTTTTTAACTTTACTAAACAATTTATGGATATCTGTATTTGAAGTTCTCCTTTGAAACGTAATGGTGCAAAACTATTTCATTAGTTATATATATATTCAAATTGGAACAATGTTTTCTTATGTTGTGTAGATCCAGAATTACGAAAAAGCAAAATTACTTCAATATACCTGCATTGGGTTAGGAGAGGGCCCTGTCTGCATAGCATATCAATGATTAGGCACTGCCTGATTGCCCAAGTAATCAATTTCACAGTGAGACAATTTAGTCAGGTGCATGGATGAGACTAATGCAGGGGGAGGTTTAGAAATATATTATTATGTCTACTTAAGAAAAATACATTTTAGAGTATAGTACTTCAGCTAAATTTCTACAGTGCTTAATGGGAAACAAAGTGCCCTGGAGGCTGAGTGGAAATCATTGGTACTCATTTTAAACTACAGGTAAAAAATAGGTAAGTACATTAAAGAAAATAAAATCCCACCTAAACAGGTCCTACCTGATGGATGGCCCCACTACTTCCTGAAGCTTTTTCAAGCTGTAAGGCCATGGAATTCTATTTTTAAATATGCCAACAAACACATTTTATGTAATACTCAATATATGTAGTAAAAGTTAGTTTGATCTTATTGAGAAAACAAAAATATGAAAGTAGACAACTTGCATGTCTTTGAAAAGAAAGCATAAAACTCCACAAGAAGATTAATACTATTTTATAACACAAAAATGTAATTTATGGTAGTAAAATGAAGCTTTTTCAGAGACATTCTAGAAGAATTTTTAAATATGTGGTAGACATTAGATTGTTATTAAAATTAGACTAAGGAAAACTACTTTTACATTGAATGAAGTACCAAATATTTGTAAATATATCTGAAATATAACTTTCTACATATTTATTAAATAAGAAAACAGAATTTTAAGAATATATGATTTTTAATTTTCATATTAGATAAAAGATACAAAGGCATTTTATCTTGTGCAAGTGTTTATATGTATGAAAGCATCTATTTATTGATAGAGCTGGAAAATGGATAAACTCTTTGATGTGCACTTTCGTTGCTGTTGTTGTTTAGGGGCTTACCACGCAGCTCTGACTCTTAGCTGTCCTCCTGCCTTCTGCCTCCTAGAGATGGAATTACAGGTGTGTGCCACCACACCTGGACTCCATCTCAGGCTCAGTGTGTCCGGGGAGCAGGACCATGTTGCATGTGGCCCCAGAGGTCGAACCCTGGCGCCTGTGCTTGCCTAAGCAAGTGCTTACTCTGATGAGTTATCTTGCTGGCCCTGAACAACACTTTTTAAAATGAGCAGTATTTCTTTTCTTGTATACTTAGTGGAATCTCAAGAAAATATTCTAACATGTTTTCCAAATCAAATGAATCTTTTTTTTAACCAGTCTGGAAACAATATTTTTCATAAGCAAATGAGAGACTTATTTATTTTGTATATTAATATAGGGTCTCATTACACAAATTCAACTCATAGTGCTCCTCCTGTTTTCAGCCTGCCTGGTGCTAGGATTGCTGGTGCATGCCACCACACCCAGTCTCCTTCACCATCTCTGGGTGCCCTAGGGGCGGGGCAAGCACAACTTGCTTGGGCTGGAATCCTGGTCCCTGGGCCTGCCTAAGTAGGCATTTTAATCAGCTGAGCTATCTGGCTTGCTCAAGAGTTTTATTTATGGTATTTATATAAAATGTAGTCACTTTAAAAATAATTTATGGATCATGCAAATACATAGACTTTCAAAATGATCCACGAGGAATCATTTTGCCATTTCTCATGTATATACAGAAAATTATGATCTTTTGACATTTATATAATCATTTATCTTTCACAATAAATTAGATTTTAATTTCAATTTAAAATTAATCACATTTTGAGAAATCTTTACATATAATTATCTTTTAAAATTTGACCATGTAAAATTTATTTCTAGAATTTTAATCACATTTAATCAGAAACTAACCAGATTGCCAAAATACCCTCCATCTAAAACAATGTCTGCATTCTAGTCCACCCAGTTTTCTATAATCAACACACTGAACATCAAGTGCCTTAAGTAACACTTACTTCTCACTGTGCTGTACAAAGAGAATTCAGAGATCAAGGTTCCCATTGATCAGATGTCTGAGGAAGATCTGCTTCCTACTTTGTAGATTGCAATACTACACAGTCCCCAAGTGGAAGAGTGTGGACCTCATTCTTGTAGGGGCACTAATCTAAACTTAGGAATTTGGCATAAATTGATGACTACCCAAAGGCCATGAACACAAATACAATGACAATGTGTTTTAAGCATCTGTACATGAATTTTATGGGAGACAAAACATTCAGTTCATGGCACCTCATCTTTCAGAGATGTGAGCTATCTCTCCAGGCACTTTGTCATTCATGCCTTTCCAGGAAGTCTGAGGCATGAATCAAGGTGTGTGAAGGCAAGCTGTCTGTCTCCTATAAAATATCCAGTCACCTGACAGAATTAAAAGAAAAAAAATGGCTTAAAATGGTTAAGTGAATTCCAAAGTGTTTATTTATTCACACATTGGAGGTATGACTATGATTTAAATTTTTGACCCCAAATTGAGGATTTTTAAATCTAGACTTAACTTTTGAGAGAGTAGAAGTTTGCTAAGTGTCATGTTAACTTATCTAATTAACCTCACTTTCATCTTATTCATACTTGGTATTCTCTAGACATCTATGTCCTAAATCAACAAAATTGTTCAGTTCTTTTAAATGTATAATTTAAATTTCAATATAATGAACCCAAAATATAGTACAGAATGCCTTGATATATTCATTGTGATGAGATCAACCCCTATGAGTGCTGTGACAGGATAAGCTCATTTCTTTCCATATTATTAAAAGTTAACAAACTTAGATGTTTTAAAAAGTTCTAAATAATTCTCCATCTTTATTAAGACACAGCTTTCTATGAACCTGAAAATACCTATATATGCATAGGATTCCAATTGAAAAATCATTTACAATTAAGAACTGTTTGTTAAGAAGTGCAAAAACAATATTTTTGAAAATGTAGTTTTTACAAATTTCAAGAAACATAGTACAGCTTTTTTATTAACTTTTTGAAATTTTTTTATTTAAAAAATCACAAAAACACAGACTCACTTCAGTATGTGGTATGCTGCATTTTGCGGTTTGTCGCTGTTTTAAAACTCAAGGATGCTTCTGCTTTCACAAAATTGTGCATGGGTTGGAATCATCCTAGCATTTGGCAAGCAGGCAGGAGACTCAACAAGAATCAAAATAGGACCAAGGCAGAGAAATTGCTGGGTGAATCTGTGAATATATTGTACATCTGAATATTACAATTGTCGGTAAAAGTGATACAGTTTATAGGTGAAATGAAACTATCTAGAACTTCCCTACCACAAGTTTCTGAATCTGGACTGACACAATACGTTATCATATGCATAATTATATTATATATTATATATTATAAACATATAAATAATTTATAATTATATAAAATATAGTATATATTAAATATTATGTTATATATTATGTGTAAAAGGTTTTATTTACATCAAGTGGAATTGGCAATTCATGCTTATACTTTTAAAAAATTCTAAGCAGGACAAAAGTCAAGACTAAAGAAATATTTGCTCTGTTCTAACATTGAGCCCAACTGCTTCTTTCAGGAACCATTTGTTTTTTTATTTTTTATTTTATTTTTTTATTTTATTTTATTGAACTACAAATGTCAATCAGACAGTTTCAAGACACCTTAACAATAGAGATTCAATACATTAAAACATTGCAAACTGTTTTCATAATGTTTTGGTATTGCACAAGGTGCATACATGATATTATATTTACAGATATTATATTAGCAGATATCTCTTATCAGTGAATTAAGAGTGTAGCTGCTTACTTATCTTATTTTTTATACCTGAATTATATCAAAAATTCAATAATTATTTTCCTAGTGGATGACCATAATACTAGAAGCCGACATAATATCCTGTCCAACCACCATTAGTGCAGATCTTGCCTCTCATAGGATTATGTAGAAGCACAGCATTACCTATACCAACTGTACTGTCTATACACACACATCATGATTTTTCTTTCTACACCCCTTCCTTTGTCTACACCTGTCAAATGTGGGCACTCCATTGTCATTCAACTAACTTAGGTGCTTGAACTTGAAACCACAGTCGAACACAGTCAGCATTCTACAACAATAGTGAGTTATTCAAAGAAATTGTCGACCATAGCCATTTACAGCTCAGCTTAATATTATGGCCCCATGATGTATACTTCATTTTTATACTTTTCTGCTGGATGGTTAAGACCTAGATAGATCAAGACTTATATACCAACACACGAACTTTATATTTCCTATGTGAGGCAGCGGGCCTCACAGCAGGTAAGAGACGACGCGACTGATGATCGCGGAGACAGGCTGATGGCGCAGATCTACTTTATTGCGGAAGTGCAGGTGTTCATATAGGGAGGTGAGGGGGTGGATCTGAAGGGTGAATAAGGTTACGTGGAGAGTTGTGATAGGAGTGTAAGCACCCTGTGACACAGTTTGAGGGCCAGGGGACTTCCGGGAGATCAAGCAGAGGAGTCTCAGCCTTTTGGTGCACCACTTCAGGGAGCCAAATTTGTCTACACCCGAGTGTCAGCTACCTGGGCGAGCCAGACCTCTGCGTTTCTCCCCTTACCTATGTGGTCAGTGAAGTCCTCTCAGGGTTTATCTTGTAGTCCTGTACATTATTCTGTAGATTCTTTGTCTGTGTCATCCATGTGGATGAGTCACGGCCAATGCTTGACCAGTTTGCTCTCTGTGAGTGCTTGAGAGAAAGCTTTCTCTTCATGTGGGAACCATTTGTTGAAAAGTCTTAATGAACAAATCAAGAAACCCGTCCATACTACAGTACTTGAAACTAGACATTTCTTAAGCAAAGGGGTAGAATAAAACTAGTAGTTTCTTTCTCCCCTAATATTCCCACGACATCCAGTCTACTTTTATAAGACTATGACTATATAAATGCCTCACTATATCAACCTGTATTTGACATACAGTGATATACTTTAATTTTTGTGTAGGTGTGTGCTGTGTGTGTGATGCTATTTAGGCCAGAGAACTTGCTATTACACCACAGACATCACCCAATCTTAAATTGGACTACAGCACTGTTTTTAATGTTTCTTTGAAATGAAAGCATAAAAATAATAAAGTATGGTAAGTTTGCAAATTATTTAAGCGATATATTCATTGTGAACTATTACCAAAAACTAGAGATCACTTTAATCATTGATAAGTATAAAAGCTTTCATACTATGTGTATAAATAGAATTGTACTTCCATAGATGAGTAAAAATTGGAAATATGAAGAGAAAGATATAGGATATTCTAAGTAATACCATAATTCAATACAATGGGTAAATTGTATATGAATAAATGTCATTAATAAGGCTTAGGAAATAGAGATAGCATAAAATCAAAGCAGATATGTGGTATCAGATTGTAAGTTCTAATGCAAGCAGTTGAGTAAATTTTGTAGCTCTTAGGTTTTTATTTTCTCTTTTCACTTGTGTATTCATAAAATCCTACTTTCCTGCTGTGCGATGCTGCACCCTCCTCAACTGGCACATAGGGAGCAAAACATGAGCCCAACCTAGTTAAATGTCCTATTCCCTGGCATAAAGAAATTTGGTCGTAGAGGTAAAAGGGAACTCAAGGCTGTGCATCCAATTTCTATTACTTTTGACAGAACATGTGATAGAAAATATTATTTGGGGGAAAAAAGAATGGCTGGGATTTCTAAAGAACATATTGTTCTGAAAAGATTTATTTGCCATCCAGGTTGGCCATATTTGGCATTTAAACTTTATCATCATCTCTGAATTTTATTAGACCCACACCTCTGTATGCTGAAGGATCAAAGGCAAGTAAAACAGAGTCCAAAGGTAAAGAAAGAATGAAGCAGAGAACTGGTAACATCAGCTCAACATGGAAATTTACTAATGCACGATTTTTCTATTGTATGAGTAAGAAAATAACTGTTTATGTCATTTTTTAACATAAAACTTTTAAAGTAAATGGAATTTAAAGTTACAATGGCTAAAAGTGCCTACAAAAATTGGGCAACATTAAGGAAACAAATGTTTAACTGTTGTATCAGTCAATAGCAATAAAATATCAATTTGGAAACACTGTTAGAACTCTGTGGCAAACCCATCACACCCATATTATTGTATTCTTATTTTAAGACAAATTTTCACCATCAGCATGCTAGGATAATTGAACCATTTCCAGATTCAAGGTTTAAATAAGTATGTTTATAGAATGATCCTTTTGGGACAGGGGTCTTTGGATCCAACACAGCAGTCACATACCATAGATGAGGCACATTTTACATTAGGTCTGCAGACATAAGTTAAATTTAGACAGTAGGACTCAGGTTTTTCCCTAGGTCACCTTCTGACCCACTTGGGGAAAAATACAAGGCATGTCCTGGCTGACTCCTGAGATGTTGAGCCTCAACTTGTGACTTGGTAAAGGCAAACCCCTTGAAAGTGGATCACAGATACCCTACAGACAGTCAGTTCAAGGATGAAAGCCCTCAGGAGAAACCCTCAGAGCATGCTCTTGCTCTAGGCTCACCTAGCTCAGCATGTCCTCATCTGAAGCTGAGCTTCTTGGGGAGATGTTTCTGACCTGTGTGAGTATTAGTGTCACTTTCTTTTGGATTTTTGGATACACCCTATCTTCCAGAGAAAGTAAAGATCTGGGGTGTCCTACAAATTGGAAGCCTCTTGGCCAGTTATCAAATCATCTAATGTCCTACTAGTCTGCCCGCTTAAGGAGAGTGAGGAAGTGCTGCCCCCTGGGGACAACCCAGTGAAGCCCTGATCATATTTCCACATAGATACCTAACTGGATCCTCAACAGCAGAGGTGAGATATTTCACACATGATCTGCAGTGTATTCCAACTATATACTTGTAGAGGTAAAGCCTAAGAATGGGAAATAGATCATGTCTTAGAGGAAAAAGATTACATGATTCAAAGAGAAGATTTTGGACATTGGTGCAGCCAGAAGCCAAAGCAGGAGCTGACTGTTGAATCTCTAGCCCTTGCACAATAACCTTGTCTCTACCCAGCTCCTTTTCTCTTTGGATAAGAACATGAACATCATAAGTTACCATTAACATACAGTCAAAATAGGATGCAAAGAAGAGGGCCTGGGAGATGGCTCAGTAGAATAAGCACTTGCCTGGCAAGTGCAATGGCCTGAGTTCAATCCCTAAATCTGCTAAAAAAAAAAAAAAAAAAAAAAAAAAAAAAAAAAAAAAAAAAAAAAAAAAAAAAAAAAAAAAAAAAAAAAAAAAAAAAAAAAAAAAAAAAAAAAAAAAAAAGATAGAAAGAGAAGAGCTACAATTAGAAAAATAACTTTAGAAGAGATAACTACACTACAGTGGCCTACACCTGTGAAAGAAGCCACCTGAAGGACTTTATCCAGGCCAAAGTGTTGCAAACCCCGTGGGCATAGTGTGGTGGCAGCACTGTCCTGGAGTGCTATCTCAGGGTGCATGCCCAGAGGCAGCATGTGTGTGCCAGCTGTCATGTTCCCTACCTGCTTAGTTTCATCTCATCTCAACTCTGTTTCTCCAGGCACATAGGAAATCACCTGCTACTGAGCCCAACAGAAAAAAATTAGCATTACAAACACAAGCTCAGCCAATGTGCAGGAGCCTTTCCATCCCTTTTATAGGCCCTTTTGGTCTATAAAAGCCCAAGCTTGCCCCTCAGTGGTCAGGTCATCCTCTGCCCCAAGGAGGAGGCTTCTTCAGCATTGCATATGAAATAACCCCTCTGCCTCAGGAGAACAATAAGTGTTCCTGGTAATTTGACAGAAAAAATGTCCACCAGAAGGAATTTCCATTCCTTTCTGGCTGGGCTGCTGTCTCTGGGTTTGGCTTTTGGCTGTTATCTCCCAGGTAGGCTTGCCAAGAATGGTATAGTGTGACATGAATCTGAAAGACAAATTCCAGGATTTTGCCTATAACAAGAAAATATTTGCAAGTGCACAGCCAATGGTAAAAGAAACAGCTGTATTTATTGAAGCTCAGGTCTGTGCGCTCAGGTTTATTCAAACAGAATAAAAAGGTGCAGGAAACAGAGAAAGTGATGGAAGGATATAGAATAATAGCAAGAACAAAAATAAGTCAGGCTTCTGGATTTTAACAGATGTGCACCACACCCTGTGTGCCACTCATTGAGACTCTTAATATGATAGAAAGAATTGATAGTGTTCTGAGTATTGTGGGAGCATTTAGTACATTATTGTTCCAGAAATCCCTCTGTTTCAATCACTAGCATGATGTGGTACATTAACTAATGGTTAACTTCTGATGGCCACATGAATTGAGTCACCATAATTCTGGGTGTGGAAGGCCCACTTGAGAATTCTTGTCAACAGCATGGAAGGGAGAATTGGAGGGGAGAATGGTGAAATGCTGATTCTCCTTAAGAGGCTTGTCCTTCTGGTTTTCCTGATATGCATTCAGCTGTTCTCATCATTAGTAGAGCTTGAGTCTTTGCTATTGCTGAGGATGGCTGTGGTTCTTTTCAGGGGAGCTCTGGTCCTTACTTTGAGCAGGTTCCTAGCTCTAGTGTAGATTCTTCAGCCTATTGCCACAGTTCTTTCATCCCACTGTTGCAGACTTTCAACTTCCACCATTGATTCTGAGGACTTCGCAGTGCAGATCCTCCATACAGAATTGCATGAGATATTATTGTGAGCTCCAGGCCTCCAATAAAACTCAGGTAAGACACTACCTTGGGCTCTAGGTCTTCACCTGAACTCGTGTTGGACATTTCAGTGACCTCCAAGCCCTCAGACGCATTCTCTGCTCTCTGGTGTGTGAATAGATCTCCTGCACTGTTTGTATTTGTTTCTTTGTGTGATTTTTTGAACACAGGCCCTTGCACTTGCCAGGGAAGCATTTATTCTCCTTAGCCCCTTTGGTTGAATTTTATAAATTCCATAAATTATGTCCTGTTGTAAATCTTTTCCATTCTAAACCATAACCAGAATATTGCGTATGCAGTGCCTATGCATGACCATTTAATAAAATTCAAGTAGGAAAGAAGTTACTGTAGATGAAGCTAAGGGATCTAATGTACATGTACTGTGATCCGGAGTTGTAGTGATTTCTTTGATCTTTGCTTTTTATTTCTGCTTGCATTGGAACAAAAGAAAATTTGACCCTTGATGTTGCCTAAGTTCATGGGACTGAAATGTACAGCCTTAGTTGTACTGCCTGCATAGAAGCAAATATTATGAAGTGCATTGACAATCTTTATGCAGTACAAAAAAGATATGTCACAGAAAAAATAATCAAATGTATTATGAAATACAAATGACATCACGAATTTTAATATTTGCATAACTCGGTTTCTAAGTGCATTAAAATTTTTATTAATAGTAAAACATAAACAGAAATTGGTAAATTATATATTCCTAAATATTAATTTATTTTAAATGAAGGCTATTTAAATTTCTAAATATTTATTATTTTTATTTATATATTTTATTAATTTTAATGAGAAAAAAGATAAAATAGCAATGAAACAGTTTCAAAACAGGTTAATAGAGCAATAACAATAATTAATACAATGCATAGTGTCTTCATATTAGTTAACCAGAGGACAAGATGCAGACATGATATCTTGTTCAGGCAATATTAGTTCATAAATTTATTCTCACTGAATGAAGAGAAAGCAGCTATATATCTATCCTATCTTGCATAAACATATATATATATATATATATATATATATATATATATATATATATATATATATATATAATTTTATTTTGGTGGAACCAAGGATCAAACTCAGGCCCTTGAGCTTACCAGGCAAGCAAGCACTTATTCTACTGAGCCATCTTGATGGCCCCTATATTTTTAAAGCAAAATAGTCCATTATTTATGTTTCCCTTTTTTGTTTTGTTTTTGTCAGAGATGGGTGTTCTACGGCTATTAGAGAAGCTATATTTGGAATAGTCTTTAAAGGACATTTTCATATTTCTTGCCAGTCCAAAGATTGTAGATACTTGAATTCAACAAAAACACCCCATATGTTCCAACAATCCATAATAGTAGTGAGTTATAGCACAAGTGACAATTGTCCAAAACTGTTGAATTGAGCCTTTTACAATTCAGCATATTGATAAAGCTTTACTTTTTATACTTCATGGTTACATTTTTTTTCTGCTGGATGGTTAAGAGCAATTTAAGCAATACCTATATATCTAAAAATGTAACTTTTGCTATCCAACAAAATCAGTCAAATACCTTCGGGATTTACCCTTGAACCATATATAGCAAGCTGTGGATCTTTTTTCAGTGTCAGCCAACTGGATGAGTCACAGCCATTGCATGATCAGTGTGTTCTCTGTGAGAGCCTGAGAGAGTGTTTTCCCTTAGGTGACTCCCCTTAGGCACATGATACATCATCAATCATTTTGCTCTGTGGCCCCATAATCTCCTTGATCAAAAAATCGTAGAAACCATTTAGGTACAGGATGTCACAGAATAGGTTCACTTATGGCCTGAGTCCTCACTGATCTGAAAGGGCTAGGGGCAAAATATTGGTTATTTTTTAGCCCAATTATTTCTCTAATTTTTGTTCTGCAAACTTGAGTAGTTAAACATCCAGAAGAGAAGGTTAATGACATTAATAACCAATGACACAGGCAATTAAACATCACATCAATATCTTTCTCAGTATCACACACCATAGACATTAAATGGAACTACTATTTTCCAACAGCCATAGATATTCTAAAGGTTAAATCCCTGTAGAATGTTAAAAAATTACAAATTTTTTACAGAGAATTTTAGAATCAGACCATTTAGCAGTACAGTCCTGCTACATATTGTTTTGCTTGTCTTTTATTTACTTTTATTACTTTTATTTTTTAAAGACATATACTTTAAAGAGAGTGAAGAAATAATTGATATGACATTAGAAGGAGTACACATTTATTAAAAAATAAAAAGCTGGGAACTCTCTTATGTGAGTGACCAATGACTGAATAACTTGGAGAATTTGGCTATATTAGCAATACATGTGCATTTGTATTTGAATTATTAGGCAATTATAAAGAAATCAAAACTGTTCTTCTAGTCAGAGAATGTCTAACCTGTTACATCCATTCAGTTTACATGAAGAGAGAACAGGATGTTAGACTAAATATAAATCCAATGTAGTTTCTGAATTATATCTCTTGCCTGTCTTAAATGAGCAGTTTAATAGAGTAATTGGCAAGAGACAGAGCTACTCAGACATGACATTAAGGAAATAATTTAATATTCAATAATATAGATAGACATTAACTAGTAATAGAAGTAGAAAGATGTGGTATTAAATTATAGGACAGAATAATAGTGAATTATCTAAAAAATAATGCAAAGATTGTGTAATTCTCAACATATACATACATTCACTCACCTTACAGAAAATCTGAATATATATGTATTTGAAAAGTTTCAGCAGATAAAATTAAAAAAATAAAAGAATAGAAAACAAGTTTAAATGTATCTGTCATATTTATATATTTATATTGCTATACATGTTTACTGTAATAGATAAACTAAAATTGCCCCAATAAGAAAAAATTACATGTAATCCAATTATATCAGTTTCATAATTATGTGTTATGTTGTTTTCAAATATAGACATCATCTCGCCCAGAAATTATTTTACCTCTTACTTCAATAAAATAATCTTTAAGCCCACAGTTTATGCTCCGTTTCCAATCATTCTCCTGACCCCAAGATTAATAAAGCTGGTGAAGCCTGAGAGGACACCGATCACACTTTGGACTGAGTCAGCTACCTGAACATGTGGTCTCCATAGCCACATATAAGATTTTGGAACCATTTGATTGTGATGAGTGTGATATTATATCACAAAATACCAACACAGTAATTGTGTAACAACTACCTACTTTGTTGCTTTACTTGAAAGAACATTGCATAACACATATACAATGGGATGATTTGGGATTTCTTTGTTGAATTTAAAAAAATGTTAATGTCTACAAGAAAGTGAAATATCCAAGGTCCCTGTTAGTTTATTAGAGGAGCAGTCAGTGTTGCATCACTTTGACTTTCTAAATTAGGCCTTAGGATGCCCTCTGTACCCGTTGCTTAGTTATATTGCTTGTCAGCTTAGCTTTTTCCATTTGAACAATTTAATTCACAGAGTATTAGTTATTCAGCAGACTTTATTTATATCTTAGATGCTCTCAAGGCTTTACAATGCAAGAATTCTTTACTTAAGGTCAGTTTTGTGTCATATTTCTTTAAAATAAAATACAGCCCATTTATCTTTATTCTTCACCTGCAGGCCATTGTGTCAAGCCTATTACTCAGCAAATAAATGGCCCTTTAAAATGAATTGGATTTATTTGGCTTTAAAAACTTTATTATTTAAATTAAAGACAGCCTTAATTAAATTTGTATTTTAGGAAGAAAGGCAACAGTGCTTCACTCTGACTTGAGGGAAATAGCTATAATGGTCCCCAGTGACTTAATGTTTTAAACAGTGGTCAAGAGATGAACTAATTTAACTCATACATCAGTAAAAGATATAAAACTATATCTCAAGTCACTATGAAAGTTATTTATGTATATTGAATGTAATCTGTGTGATAATTTCTGATATAGATAAAACTTTTATATTTCTAAGTATGAAACTATTAGATTATAATACTTTTGTTAAAATTTTCTCTAAGTTTTAGTAAATCACATTGCTTTACTAAAGTTTTTAAATTATTTTATCCTCAAATATGAAACAATTTTTCAACAAATTTTAACAAAATAAAATTATACTACAATTATGCAATTTGACTTAATACACATTGTCATTGTGCATTTTTGAGAAAAGAAATTCAAGTACTATATTTAATCTTTTATAAACATATGCTCATAGACTAATCCTATAATTTCTCTCTGTCTCTCTCTTAAATCTATACCTGGGGGAAAAAATCTAAACATACAAGAACTAAATAATAGGCCTAAATGATAAAAATAGTTGAAATACAGTTATTTTATTTACTTTTATTTTAGGTTGCAGATTATTTTACAAAAATCTGCTTAAAATATTTAGTTTTGAAAGTCAAGATTTACTTAAGCTTTTGCTATGTTCTGTAATTGACATGTTTTCCAGGACAAGTTCTACTTCAGTTCACTAACATATAATGAGTGTTACAAATGCAAAATGTGAAAATTCAGGATTTTATAATTATATAATTCTATATCTTTATATGCCTCAAGATTCATATGAATCTTTTAATTTACAACCTTCATCTCTGAGAGACAGCCATTAAAATATATATCTTGTAAGTAATATCACCAATATCTGGCACTTTATATTTATAAGAAGCAAGTTCCTAGTTCCTGGCTATATTGAGATGGATGGGATAAAGGACTCAGTATCGGCAGTTTGGATCACTGACAGACATTTCGTAAACTGACTGTGACATTTATAATTGAAGTCAGCTTTCCAAATTTCTTAAATTTCAATATAATTTTTATATTTTCATAGAAAACATGACTTAATAATTTAAGCAGGGTCAAAGAGTTTTATTCCAATTACTACATATTTTTCTCTTGATACATTAAAAATTTTCTTTCTAGCTCCTCATTATAACTTTTCCTTTTGTTAAGAAAATGAAAGACCTGGTGTTACAGTGAGAGTAGTGACAAGCATGTTAGATTTTCTATCATTCTCATAAAATTGAGAATCTGTTGCCACTTTCCTTTTTTCTTGTTGCTATTTCCAACTCTGAATTTCAAAATAAAATTGTCTATCTTAGCTTTGCAAGTTTGTTTCTCAAAAACTTGAATCTCAGAACCATAATTTGAAGAAAAGTTCTTTGGATCATATGAGCAAAATCAAACCTCTAATACCTAGAAAGGGCTATCATTATTCCAACACGGTATTTCTTAATGAAACTAAGCCTCACTACAAGATGGATTCTCTCTTAAAATATAGGTCAAATGGGCTGCTTTTCTTCTTTCCAGTAGCAGATTCAATAATGTAATGGAAATGCGATTCACACAGATTAGAATCACAAAGAAGGAAAATGGGATAATCCATCCAGAATCCAACAATCGCAACAGTTATAGTACTTGACATATGTAACAGAAAAATGTCACAATTAAAAATATTTATTAAGTATGCAAAATATATAATCAGAAAATATAACAAAATGTCAGCTAGATATTTGAGTAGGACATATCTCATTAAAACACAAAAAGCACTTCTCTCTTCAAATTTTTTAAATCATTCTTGAGTTTATTTTATTTTTTAGGGGCTAGAGAGATGGCTCAGTTGTATAAGCTCTTCCCTGGCAAGTGCAACAGCCTGAGTTCAATCCCTGGTTCTGCAGAAGAAAAAAATAAGGAAATAAGAGTTAGTATATTTTGATTTCTCTGAAAAAGGTACCATAAAATATCAATATAAAACAATAAATACCATCTAATTTTTCTCTGTTGAATAATTCTGAAAGATATGTTAAATTTCATTGAACTAAAATGAGGCAATTAAAATATTTCTATAATCAATTACTTATCTGAAATACAGTATTAACATGACTTCCTTTCAAGGGTTTTTATAAAATGTAGTTTTAGTTTATTACGTGAATTAAATAAATTTACTTTTAGAGAAAAAAAATATAGGAAATTTATAGGATTTGTTATACCATTCAAAAATGAAAAGAACTATAATGGACTCAAAACAGTGACTGAATAATAGGAATTAAATGCAAATAATTATTTCAGTAACAAAATAAGATATATTATATAAGGTGTTTAAGTGCTGGAAATCTCTGAGACAAATTTGTTAGTGGTCTCTCTTTACAGGGCTAATAATTGTCACAGAGGATTCAATCAAACAATATCTATTTATTGAAATTGGGACAAAAAATATATAATGAGTAGACTCAAAACACAGAACTCCGTAGAAGTACATGCATTTTTTTTTTTTTTTTTTTTTTTTGTGGAACCAAGGATTGAACTCAGGTCCTTGTGCTTGCCAGAGAAGCACTTATTCTACAGAGGCATCTCCCCAACCCCAGTACACGCATCTTCAATTAAAATAAAAAATTTAGCCCAAAGAAATAATAAATACAAAGGCTGTCAAAAGAGAAGACAATGATTTTTTTTTCTCTTAAGATTAAGTTCTGTAGTGAATGGAAAACATCAGAATCCAAATTTTAGGTGCACAGATTTTAATCTAAAAATCAAATTAAAAGAGTAAAGGTTTTACACAAGAGAGAACCAGTTAACTTTTAGATGAATTTTGTGATGTAAGGACACATAAATTTGAGAGTAACTGGACTGCACATCAGATGAATTCTGGGATAAATTTTGGAGCAAAGATGACTGAAGCTTATAATGTAATTCCTGTATCCTAAAAGGTGCCAAATTCAAATCCTCTTTCCACCATAGGAGGAAGGAATTGATCAGCATAAACTACTCTGTTCAGTCATAGTATCCTTTATTGACATTAGAAAATCAATAGGAACTATGTGATAAGATATTAAAATGAATTTTTATCCATAATTCATACCAAATTATCAATGAGAATTATGTGGTAGTAACATTAAAAAAGATAATTGATATGGAAAGTTTACCCCTCAAAAAAAAGAACAAAGACTGATCATATTTGAAATGCATAATAATCCAAAATTGGTTAATTCCATTTATGTTATCAGATGATCAAAGTATTAGGTAATGCTAATTATGTGTCTTAGGAATGGATAATCTTTTAAGACACTATTTTAGCAAATTGTTTTCTTTGTGCAACAGGCAATATCAGATTGAAATTATAAATCTGTTTCTGGAAAGCAAAACAAAATACTTATTTTTCTTTTCTAGTATCATAAAGCTTTGCTACATTGCTCCCTAGAGTACTGTGAAAAGCAAGTCTTATAAAGTTTGAACTTAAATATTTAGGTAAGGAGATTTCCAAGCAAAAATTTAAAGGTTCTGTTTTGCATTTTTTTTATCCTAACAATAAACTTATATGAAAAGATTAATCATTGCAAAAAATCTTAATTATAAATTTCCCTTGGAAATTCTTGGTCTATACAGGCCACAATATTAGCAAAAACTAGAAGATTCTCTGACAAACACAAATGTGCACAGGAGAGGAAGCTGGGCTTGTGGAAAGAAAGCTTTTCTTTATAGCTCAAAAAGATAAAAGGACTGAGAGTTGTGACAGATGATTCAGTAAAGAGAAGAATGGGACTCAGGGTTCCCTGTCTGCTGTGTCAGATCCATGCTAGCCGTGGCTCAGCATCAGCATAGGAAGATTTCTGGTGGATCCTACTGTGTGTCAGGCATGTGTGTCAGGGGCAGGAGGCAAATGCATGATGTTTTTAAGAAAGTTGCATTTTCAAAAAAAAAGTTCATGGAGAGAGAGGTAGAGAGACAGAAACAAAGACAGAGAGATAAAGAGAGTGATAGAGACAGAGTAACAGAGAGACAGACAGATACAGATGGACAGAGACAGAGGCGCAGAGACAGAGATACAAAATAAAAGATTTCTTGGATTTCAAGATAATGCAGGCAGGAAAGAGAATGACAAAAAAAGGCCTAGATTGTAGAAAAGGACGACTTCAAACATGAAGCCACCATCTAGAAGGCAGAGCCAGGAATCCATAGGATGGAACCATATGCCAGAGACATTTTTTTCCTCAGTTTTGAAACAATATTTTTTTTTGCCAGAAGAATTTTTAAATTGTGGGTATTGTGATTTTAAATTGTGGGGTATGTGATTTTTTTCATGTGTCCACTTTGAATAAGAATTTCTCTCGCAGGTATCATAACCTTGTTATATCACTGCATACTGAAAGCACAGAAGATACATATATGTATATATATATATATATATATATATATATATATATATATATTATTTTTACAAGTTTACAAATGAAATTATTGCCCAGACTGAATTTTTTTTTATGTATGGACCAAACTTGATTGAGTTGATATAATCTAAAATGTTAAGTCTGAGATTTAATGCTTTATGGTGTTGAATGGATGTTTTGATAGGACATTTTGAGAATCTGCTTTTTTGAACAGTAGAACTATCAGAGTATAATTTCTGTTTTTTTTAATTTTGAGTAAAATTGAGGTATTGTTACTTTTACAGGAGAATTGTAAAACTATTACATTGTTGCAGTAAACATGTTAAATATCTTAATGTAAAAAAATGAAGCTCAATAACTTCATCATGCCCCCAAATATTTTGAAGTTTAAAAATGATACAGAATTTCCAAACAAAGGATAGGAAATTAACTATAATTATCATATTGCGTACTGTTTTTTTCAATGTAGTTGTTCACATTATCAGATATAGGCATGCAAAATTGATCAAACAACATAAATGGTAACTGTTCCTTTCAATGAATTAGTAGAAATTAGTAGTACAATTATCATATCTATGTTAGTGTGGTGGATTGCAGACTGGTGCTCAACTGTTCACACCCAAGTAAGCTGAACTACCATGATTTGAGTGTCGAAGGCCTGCCTTGGGATTGTTGCCAGCAGGCTAAGAGGCAGAACTGGAGAAGAGAGGAGAAGTAGTTAGAAAAGCTGTCAGGAGCTGTTTAGAAGCTGACGGGTGGGAAACTGTTGGGAGCCTATAAGTGACCGTAGGGAGCTGCAGCTTCTCTTGTAGGAGTGTGTCATACTGGCTTTCCTGATGAACTCATATGTTCTCATTGTGCAAGGAGCATGGGACCTTGATTTCACTGAGAATGGCCATAGTTCACTTTGCAATGCTCAGTTGACTTCACTGAGAATGACCATATTCACTTTGGGATGCCCACTTTGAGCATCACTTCCTGGATCCTGAGGGTAAGAGGGTACACACTCCATCTCCCAGAGAAGCTTATCCTCGTAGCTTTCCTGATAGGAACTCAGCTTTTCTCATCATGTGAGGAGCTCAGGACCACACCATTGCTGAGCATGGCTGTGGTACTTTTGGGGTGAGTTCTGGTTCTTTGAGTGTTGCTTCCTGGCTCTGGAGGGAAGATGGTGCACAGCTCAGTCTCCTGGTGAGAAATGTTCCTGATGGGAACTCATCATTCCTCATAAGTGGAGGAGCTTGGATTTCACTGTTGCTGAGGATAGTGGCAATACTTTTGGGAAAAACTCTGATTCTTACTTTGAGTGTTACTTCTGGGTGCCAGTGTGGATCCCGCAGCATGCTAGTACAGATCTTTCACTCTTGTAGAATGGACTATTTAGTGTCCACCGCAACCTTGGGCCTTCTCAGAGTATACTTGAAAAACAGACATGCGCAAGACATCATCATGGGCTCTAGGCCTCCCGATGGACTTGTAGGAGGTCCTGTTATGGGCTCTAGGTGTTCAGCTGGACTCATGCACGACATTTATGTGGGATTCAGATCCTCAGCTGTATTCTTTTGTTTTTACTGTGTGGACATATCTTTCTGTACTTTTTGTATATTATTCTTTGGGTGATCCATTATAAAATAATTTTACAAAATGTGTCAATATTATATAGTGCCCCTTGAAAAACTCCATAACATTTTCTGTCTATCTATTATCTATCTATCTATCTCTCTCTCTATCTATCTATCTATCTATCTATCTATCTATCTATCATCTAACTATCAATACAATTTCACTTCCTTTTTCCTCCTCTTTCCCATCTCAATTGTTCTTTCTTTTTGAATGGTTTCATACTGCAGCAATATATGTGCACTTATGTTTATAGCAGCAGAATTTGTGATAGTTAAATTTTGGAAACAGCACAGATGGACATGAACTGAAGGATTGGTTCAAAACAATGTGATTTTTTAATACAACTAATATTTTTATACTCAGTTCTAGAGAAAGACAATCTCAAAGCTTTTATATGTAAATGAATGTAACTAGAGACCATACACATAAGTGAAATAAGTCAGACCTGTATATACATAAATATCATATTGTCTCCCTGTTATAAGAAACTGAACAAATAGATAAAACCCAAAAGGCATATTAGATATTGTGAAAGGGAACAAACTTGATGAAAATTTTTGGCTTTTTAAAACTATTTAATTTACGGTAAAGTTTACAGAAGCCATAGGAATTAATGCCGAGCATTTATCTATCATTTCCCACCTTTTACTTGTTGAAGCTCTGCCTGATGCATTATCATACTTATCCATTGCTTTGAATGCTGCTATGACTATATAATGTATATATATATATATATATATATATATATATATATATATATATACATATATATGTGTATATATACATATATATTTATATATATGTACATATATATATATATATTTGCATGATTCTTCCCCTTTCCTTTTTTCATTGTCTTTTCTCCTTTCTGCTGAAAACTAAAAAAGGTCAAGATCTATCATCATGCATGAAACTAAAGTCAAAACGGATTAAAGATCTAAACACCAAACCCACTGAAAGTAGGAAATGTTGAAGACATAGGATTAGGCAGAGAGCTCATGAATGAAAACCAAACTGCATGTGAAATACAACAAAGAATCAACAGCTGAGATCTCATCCTATGGAGAAGTTTCTGCTTGTCAAGGGAAATCACCAACACAGTGAAAAGACAACCACAAATTTAGAAGAATCTTAAACAACATTCATGGGAAAAAGGATTTATATAGTATATAGAGTACTAAATAACAATAAAAAAGGTCCCCAAAATACAAAGACCCATTCCACAGCACTAGCCATTTAAGAAATGCAAATTAAAGCAACACTGAGATTTCATCTCACCCCTCACGAATAGCTATCATAAAGATATCAACTAATAACAAATGCTGAAGAGGCTGTAGGGAACACGGCACCCTTCTCCACTGTTGGTGGGAATGCAGACTGCTGCAGCTACTATGGAAATAAGTGTGGAGACTTCATAGAAACTAAGATTGGAAATCCCATAAAATCCAGCTATTTCCCTTATGGGTAGTTTTACAAAAGAATTGGAAGTGTCACATCACAGTGATATGTGCACATTTATAGGAACACAATTTGTTATAATCAAATTATGGGAACAACCTAAATGCTCATCACCTAAAGAATGGATTTATTTTAGTATATTTTATTGAATTATTCTCTCATCACAAAATGCTGTTTAACAGAGTTCTTGGTTCTGTATTCTTAGTTAAAATATTGCTTGTCTTTCATTATAGTTTCGCCATTGTCATTTTATGATTTTCCTTTTAAATCATCATTTAGACATTTTAATAATTTCTATGTTTTGTTTTCAACTATCTCACTTTTAAATTCAAAGTCCCCATACAAACAGCTGTAAAGACCAAGGCAGTATATTTGTTTATAGGCTCACTTTTTACAATATAAAATTTCAAAGTACAACAGAGTTTAAGTGGAGGAAAATGTTCAGGTCACTTAAAGAATTTTGCTTTTGTTTATATACAAACAGTATCTTTTTATATTTTGAGTTTTAAGCAAGATAATGTAGAAATTTTATTTGTAAATATATGTAGAGAGCTGCGAATAGCCGCGCCTGAAAGATGGCGCCGGTTTCCACCTTCCACCCCCCGCTGGGTGAGTGCTCTCTGTAGTAAACAACTCCTTATATGGCTAAGGCTAAAGCTATGGCTCACTTCTGCGTACCTGGACCTATCGGCTGTGCCCATGTGGCACTCTGGGGTTGGACGCCCACTGGTATATAGCCATGAGTGGGCTTCCCCTCGGGGAGGAAGAACATTATCAAAGGCTGAATAAACTGCGTGGAGAAGAACTGGGGGTTGCGTCTTCCTTGCTGGCGAGGTTGCGCACGACAAGTGGTGGCCCGTACAGGGAACTTCATTCCTGCGGTACGGACACGACAGTTCAGAACTCCACGTAGTCAGGCAGTATACTGGTAAGTCCCACAGTAAGTTGGGAGACCGCGTCAAGAGCGGGGGATTACTTGCTCTCACTGTAGAAAGGAGAGCGGGGGCTCGCTGGCGAGCGAGGATTAAAGTGAAAGAAACTTTCATAATGGGCGCGTCCTCTTCGCACCCAATTTTTCAGGCTCTACGGGAGCTGTTGCGTGCAAGAAAGCTAAAAGATTTAGATCTAGCTATTCGGGGATGCTTGGAGGACCGACAGTGTAGTGAGGCGATAGAGAGTGGACAGGCAGCTTTAGAACAGCTACATGAGGAAAGATCTGAGAAAGCCGAGAGTGAAATGGGATCAAAGCAGGGCAGTAAGAAGATAAGTGGAGGCTGTTGTTCTGACCTCCCAGGGTCGAGCTCCTCTGAATCCTCTTCAGAGTCTTCGGACTCGGAGGAAGATGAGCACGACCTGGTAGAAACCATTAAAAGGCTAGAAGAGGCCCTTGCCATTAAAAGGTTGGAGCTCAAGAAAGAAAAACAAAAACCAAAAAGGAAGAAGCAGTTAGACGGAAGTCTCTGTGACCCATTCTTAGAATGTAGGGCGGGGCGCACAGCACCACTGCCCTACGGGGACAGTGGAGGGGGAGCCCCCCCTGGGAGTATTCGTAATCCAGAGATGTGGCGGGCACTGGGGGCGGAGTTCCCCATGGCCCTCCCTGTTTTTCAAGATGCCCAAGGGAATCGATACCAAGAGCCCCTAGATTTCAAGGTGATCAAATCATTGGCTGAATCAGCAAGAACATATGGCGTCACGGCTTCCTTCACCATAGCCCAGGTGGAGGCCCTCGGCAGACACTGTCTCACTCCCACGGAGTGGAACGGTATAGACAAGGCGTGCCTGAGCCCAGGTCAATATTTGGACTGGAAAACTTATACGTTCACCGCTCAACAGGCAGTGGCCAATTTGGCTGCAGGCCATCACACCTGGGATCAAGATATGCTGTTGGGCATGGGCTGCTTTGCAAACCAACAGGCTGGTTATCCGCCTGAAGTTTATGAACAAATCAACAAGATTGGTGCCAAGGCCTGGAAGTCACTTCCAAATGGGGGGGGGGGTGACCAGCAACCTCACAAAAATCTTACAAGGGCCTACAGAGCCTTTTTCAGATTTTGTAGCCAGATTAGTAGAAGCAGCAGGTAAAGTCTTTGGAGATGCAGATCAAGCAATGCCTTTTGTTAAACAGCTCGTCTTTGAGCAGTGTACCAAAGAATGCCGTACGGCTATTGGTCCGTACAAAAATAAAGGGCTGGAAGTCTGGATGAAAGTCTGTAGAGAACTGGGGGGGCCACTGACCAGCGCTAGCTTGGCGGCGGCGGTGGTACAGCTGACACAAAAAAGGGGACCAGGGAATCCGGGAGCTCAGAGGGCTTGCTTCAAATGTGGAAAAGCAGACGGCTTGCTTCAAATTGTGTCTAAAAAAACAATTAGACACAATTGTCCGGACAAAGGGGGTGGGACAATGCCCCGTGCAACCAGGCCTGTGCCCTAGATGCAAGAAAGCGAAGCATTGGGCCAATGAGTGCTGTTCCGTAAAGGATGTGAATGGCCAGCCTTTGCCCCCAAACACCTCAGGTTCAGGTCCAAAAAACAGGCTGTGGGGCCCCCGACTTCAGGGCCCACAAATATATGGGGCAATGGAAGGCCCGAGCGGGGGGCCACAGCCAGCGCAGTGGCCGTATCTCCAACCTCCTTTGAACCATGGAGAGCCACTGCAGGCTCGGCGGGACTGGACCTCCGTGCCACCTCCAGACACGTACTGACTCCCCAGATGGGAGTTCAGCTGATAGAGTCGGATCTTAAGGGGCCATTTGACCCTGGCATGGTGGGCCTATTAATAGGGAGATCCTCTATGACCATGAGAGGTTTGCGGGTCCACCCAGGGGTGATTGACCCAGACTATACAGGGGTCATAAAAATTATGGCAGAATCCCCAAAAGGAATCACTGTCATTTCCCCTGGAGATAGAATTGCACAATTGATAGTATTACCCAGCCTTCATGATCATTTCGCTGCAGCGCCCAAAACCAGAGGAGAAGGGGGTTTTGGGTCCACTGGCTCTGCTTTGACATTCCTTTCCCTAGATTTAGATCAAAGACCTGTTCTGCAGTTAGAGTTTGACAACAAGGTCATCTTGGGCTTGTTGGACACTGGAGCTGACAAGAGCATTATTGCCAAGAAAGACTGGCCAACGGGCTGACCCATCCAACCATCCTCCCAAACCCTACAGGGTTTGGGCTATGCCCAGGCCCCAATCATGAGTGCCAGACAGTTACACTGGAAAGATAAAGAGGGGCATTCCGGTGTTATGCAACCCTACATATTAGAGCTAACAATTTCATTGTGGGGACGAGACTTACTAAAGGACATGGGGTATGTCTTAAGTAATGCATATTCTCCTACATCTGTCAACATGATGAAGGGAATGGGACACCATCCATCTCACGGCCTGGGAAAATACTTACAGGGCCAAAAACAGCCCATACAGGTGCAACAAAGGGCTCCTGGACAGGGGTTGGGTTTTTCCTAGGGGCCGCTGGGGAGGGGATTCCCATAAAATGGAAAACAGAGGAGCCTGTGTGGGTTCCTCAGTGGCCTCTCGCCTCTGAAAAATTGGACGCAGCTAGGATATTGGTAAAGGAACAGCTCCAACAGGGACATGTTCAAAGTAGAACTTTCCGCTTTTTTCCACAACATATTAGAGCTCACACCGGCTTGCCTGGACCGTTGAGCAAGGGAAATGCTATAGTAGATACATGGACTCATCAAGAGTGGGCTTTTCTGGGCTCCTCCTTGGACTGTGCAAGGAGGTTCCACGAGTCTTTCCATGTAAACTCCAAGACCTTGCAACAAAAATTTTCTCGCTCCCGCGCTGACGCCCGGCAGGTTGTACTTGAGTGTCCTCAGTGTGTCGCCCTTCACTCTCCCCCAAGTCTCGGGATAAATCCTCATGGCCTTCTTCTCCTGAAGGTGTGGCAAATGGATGTAACTCATATTTTAGAATTTGGGACGCTTCGATACGTTCACGTATCGGTCGATACCTGTTCTGGTATCCTGCATGCGTCAGCCATGACTGGGGAAAAAGCACATAATGTCATTGCCCATTGCTTAGAAGCTTGGGCAGCATGGGGAAAACTGCTCCAGCTAAAAACAGACAATGGACCTGCGTACACGGGTCAAAAGGTCACTTCCTTCTGCCACCAGATGGAGGTTCAGCTTGTGCATGGATTGCCGTATAACCCTCAAGGGCAGGGCATCGTAGAGCGGGCCCACCACACCTTGAAAGAATGTTTGCATAAACAAAAAGGGGGAATTGGCCACGGCCGTACCCCAAAGGAGAGACTTTCTCTAGCCTTATTCACCCTTAATTTTTTAAATTTGGATGCTCAAGGGCGCTCTGCGGCTGACAGGCATTATGAGCCTAGTGGTACGTGCAGAGGCATGGTAAAATGGAAAGACATTTTAACAGGCCTCTGGCGAGGGCCTGATCCCGTGCTGACTTGGGCACGAGGGGCTGTTTGTGTCTTCCCACAGGACCAATGGGATCTGGTGTGGGTACCTGAACACCTGACCAGAAAGGCCCAATATGAAAAGAAGGACACCACAAATGAAGAAAGAAGTGCTGCTGGTGATCCTCACAATGTTCCTGATGCTGCAACAGGGGACATCGGAGCTGAGATGGGGAATCCTGTTGGTGTTTCCAAGACCAATGCCGGTTTGCCATAATGCCAGGCAATTGGACTGGGGAATTTGATGGCCTCATGGAGCAGCTAAGAGTGGCCATCGTAACGGTGAACTCGACAAGGATGGATGCTAGATTAGCAGAGGGCCTGGTTTCATGGTTCTCCATCACCATGAATCACCTGAAAGAGTGGGCGGGAATGGGAGCTCTGGCTGGCCAGATGGTGCTGATATCCTTGGTTTGCCTGTGGTGCATCTGCCGTGTTAGGTTCCTTCAGTGTTGCGGTACAGCCATGATAGTTCAAGCCTTTGCAGCCATTGAGACTGGACAGTCCCCTGGTGTTTGGCTGGCCACCTTACACCGTGAACATCGTTAAGCACAGGATGCGAGGCAAAGCACTGCACTTGAAACACTCTGTGGTTTGGAGGTTTCATGAAGAGCACGCCTGATTGCATATGGGTTCGATACCTTCCTTCCCATCTCTGTGAAAAAGGGTATCAGCGGGTCTGGCATCCCTCGGGCAGATAACACCTGGGTGAATGTCAGTGTATATCTCCACTTGCACAACAGAGATCAGGCCTCTGTTCTTGCCTGTTGCTATAAACAAAAAGGGGGAACTGTAGAGAGCTGCGAATAGCCGTGCCTGAAAGACAGCGCCGGTTTCCGCCTTCCACCCCCCGCTGGGTGAGTGCTTTCTGTAGTAAACAACTCCTTATATGGCTAAGGCTAAAGCTATGGCTCACTTCTGCGTACCTGGACCTATCGGCTGTGCCCACGTGGCACTCCGGGGTTGGACGCCCACTGGTATATAGCCATGAGCGGGCTTCCCCTCGGGGAGGAAGAACATTATCAAAGGCTAAATAAACTGCGTGGAGAAGAACTGGGGGTTGGGTCTTCCTTGCTGGCGAGGTTGCGCGCGACAAATATATTACATAAATTTCGTAGTTATGAATATAATTCAAACATGAAATATTTGTTGGTTACAATAATCCTATTTATTTTAAATTAAAGCCATTTGAAATTCAGATAACTCAATTTAATGTACAATACTTTTTTCATTTTATCTAGCTTGATGTACAAGTATTTTAGCTAATATCTAATGAAACACAATACATTTTTAGTTACAATCTGACATGACAAATTTGTATATTTGCAGAGCAAAAAGTTGTGATGCTATTTAAAATGCTAAGGCAAATAGCACTGTTAATTCTGAACTATAGTACATATCAG
>PVKA01024845.1:0-33675 GCA_004027165.1 Ctenomys sociabilis
TTTTTTTTTTTTTTTTTTTTTTTTTGTCTTTTTTTTGAGACAGGGTCTCACTGTGCAGTTCAGGCTGGCCTTAAGCTCACTTTGTAGCTTAGGCTGGTCTCGAACTCACAACAATCCTCCTGCCTCAGCCTCCCTAGTGCTGGGATTACAGGCATGCGCCACCACGCCCGGCTAAAACTAAAAATTTCAAAGGTTAAAATTGTAGCCTAGTACAAGGCTTTCAGTTCAGCCCCCAGTTTAATCTCCTTATAAACAAAGAGTTTAAAAGAGAAAATTATTTTGAAATACAAAAAACAAAATGTAACTGTCAAAATAGCGATTGTAAAATAATTCTTTAATAATGATTTGATGTATTCCAAAGTAAAACACTTATTAAGATATTCAAATAAAATGTATGTACATTTTTGATAAAAGGAAGACCAGCAATAAAATTACCAGCTTCTCCATCTTAAATCTACCTAATATTAATAGACTTAGAACAATGGAAAAATGTTGAACAATAGACTTGGCTCCAATAAAAATTAAATAAAAATTTTCAAGTTCACTTTAAAAGTCTCTTTAGAGAATAAATTTATTTTTCTAGGTATGTTTATCCACTTCTCTCACAGTTACTGCAAAAGAACATTTAGCCTTTTTTTTTTTTTTTCTTTTTCCATTCAGAAAAGCCCTTTACTAGGGGCCGGCCAAATAGCTCAGTAGATTAAAGTGCTGCAAGTAGGCACAGGCGGCCAGGGATTCCATCCCTGGGCCTGCTGTGCTGGCCCCGCCACCCGGGCACACTGAGATGGCAATTGAGACTGGGCATGGTGGTGTGCGCCTGTAATCCCAGTTCTTAGGAGGCTATAAACAGGTGGATCACTGCAAGTCCAATATAGTAGTGAGACTCTGAACACCCTATAGACCCTTCCCTAAAATACAGAAGAAACAAAAAAAAAGAAAAAAAAAGAAAGAAAAGCTTTACTCACTGTTATCTATTCATACATTCCATTTCATTCATTCAAATATTTACTGAGTACCTAGTATGTTCACCATCCTAGGTACTGGGAATATACATCAGTAACAAAACTAAAGGCCTATCCTCTCAGACTTTACATTAAAATTGGTTGAGATAAAACAATAAAATAAAAGCTAGACTAGGAGATAGCTCAGCAGCATAAGCACTACCTGGCAAGCACAATATCCTGAGTTTGCTCCCTGATACCAAAAAATAAAAAAAATAGAACAGTTGAAGGTAGTAAGTATCACTGAGAAAAACAAAGGGAAGATGTATAACAGCAATCAGGAATTCAGTTTAGATGAGCTCAGATTGAGAGGTCTACTAGATTCTCTAACAGAGATTATTAACAGGCAATCAGATACACAGTTATAGAGTACAGGAAAGAGCTCTGAGCTGGAGACTCAGCTCTGAGTCTGGAAAGAGCTCTGAGCTGACAATTTGAAAACTGTCAGCATGTAAATGTTATTTAAAACTGAGAGACCAAGATAACTCAGGAGTAAGAGTTTCAAGAGAAGTCCAAGGTCTGAACAATGTGGTCCTGCAACACTGAGAAGTCTGGGAAATTGTGGGGAGAAGGAGATCAAAGAAAACTTTTAAAATGTGACTGGTATAGAGAGCAGTGTCCCAGAAGCCAAATGAAATTTTGTTTTACTTTTTCATAAAATAGAAAATATACGAGGGGCTGGGAAGATAGCTCAGTAGAATAAGCACTTCCCTGGCAAGCGTAAGGGCCTGAGTTCGATCCCCAGTTCCACCAAAAAAAAAAAAGTATTAAAAAAAAAGAAATAGAAAATATATACTTTTGAGTTTCTCATGTAAGAGAAACTATGTGATAAAATTGAAACCAATGAAATTATTCCTACAAAAAATTCACTACTTTCCCTTACACAAATAAGTTTTTCAAAATAAAAAAAAAATTTTTAAAAAGTTGCACTGCACCAAATATAGCCAAAAAGCCAAACACACATAAGATTCACAATTATTGTATTTAACAAATTGCTGATGACCTTCATTTGACCAAGAGACAAGAAATTAAAAAGAAAAATTTTAAACATTAACTGCTTCTTTCAATAGACCAGCAGAAATCACCAGTACAATTATCCAAGCTATTCTGCATATATACATAAATATATTTTTCCTTTTTTTTTTCTTTTTCCTCATCCCAGTTTTTCCTTCCCATAACAAAATTGCTTTTCACAGTATCTACTGTACTTACTCTTTCAAGTTCTTACACTCACAAGGCAATAGGGTGTTTGCACATGTGGGTCTGATTTATTTGCTTACCAGTATGGTCCCTACTTGCATCCATTTGCCTATAAAAGCTTTAAATAGTAGGAATAATGGAAATGAAATCCTGACTTGAGGAAAAATAAAGGAACTGGAAGCAGCTTGTATACAACTCTAAAGTAGTTTTCTGTAAGTGACAGGAGACACAAGATTTGAACTGGAGGAAGAAATGGAGTCAGAAGACTTTTAAGATGGAAAAACTAATAATATGTCAGTATCCAGGTGGGAATGATCCATGGAATAGAGAGACAGATGACACAGAAGGAAACAGAAAGGAGGAAAGAACAGGCAAGGGGAAGTGAAGTTGAAAAAATGGCTAAAGAGGCTGTGATCTAATACACAAATTAAGTAAACAAGAGAGGCAGGAGAGCTGAGGATGAACAACAGGGAGCTAAAAACTAAGACAAGTGAAGAATGGTTAAAAGGTGGTAGTTAGGAATGGATTTGTGGTTCGCGAAAACC
The DNA here is from genome assembly GCA_004027165.1 of Ctenomys sociabilis. NCBI lineage: Eukaryota > Metazoa > Chordata > Mammalia > Rodentia > Ctenomyidae > Ctenomys > Ctenomys sociabilis. Next base: position 2,747 of record PVKA01024845.1, read on the forward strand.
ATCAAACTCTAGTTACTGGGGCCTGGGAGATGACTCAGTGGAATAAGTGCTTGCCTGGCAAGCACAAGGCCCTGAGTTCAATCCCCGGTTCTGAAAAAAAAATTAAATACCTCTTTCAAACTCTAGTTACTCAAGGAAATGATCTAGAAATTACAAGGTGAGTGTCAAAGAGAGGTGAATGCTTCAAATTAAAATTATGAAGTGCGTTGCAGTTATTGGTAATGATGAAATTAAGAATGCAAGTACAGGAATGAGTACTTGCATTTAAGAAAAATGGCAGACAAGAGGATTGGAAAACTTCAAGAAACACAAAGGTCAACACATTGGGACAATCATCTATTTCAACACCAAAATCATTAAAAATAACATGGGAGGATTGTTGAAGAAAATAAAAGCAAACCATGAGGAATGTGGTGCAATCATCCCAAGGTCAGCTGGTGGCTAACATCAGGGTAAAGAGGAGTTAGTCTGATCTCATCAGAGTCAAAGCGAGGGGATTATCTCAAGGAAGGAGATTTGAAATTGACAATCAAGAGCAGAGAAAGCCATTATGCCAGAGACACCAGGAAGAGCAGTAGGGTAAAAATCATGCCCCAAAACAAGTTCAGTAAATACAAAAGCAATACCCAACAAATACTGTGTTACTACAACTCAGTAATATCGACATCTGAGAGAACTCTAGGTCCTGCAGGAAGCCCAGCCAATAATACGTTTCACAGAGTTTAAGGAGATACAATGAGATGTTATGTGTCCAAAATGAGTAATAGGGCTGAGGAGATAGCTGAGAAGTCTAAGTGCCTGCCTGGAAAGTGCAAGGACATGGCTTTGATTCCCAGTATCACATGCTGTACAGGCCCCAGAACTGCCCCAGGTGTGCCATGCCAGCCCACTGAAGCAGGGCATAGTGCTCACACCTGTAATCGCAGCGCTGAGAAGGCTAAGACAGAAGAATCACTGTGAGTCTGAGCTGAGTAACACCAAACAAATACATAAAAGATTTTAAAAAATGAGTAATGGCCAAAGACATCTAAGGCAGAAAATATGTAACTTAAAGAAAGGCAGAGATGTGAAAAGAACATAAATATTCTGAGAAATACAAACACTTCAACATGATTAAGGACAGCATGAGCATAAGAGTCAGGATATACAGTTGGACATGTGCAACAAGAATACTATTCTCTCTGTTAATACACAAGCAAGAAATAAGTTGAACAAATTAAATAGTTGTCAAAAAATCCTTCAGGAAAGCCTCTAATGGGGAATAAAATCAACAGGTGTGTTTGTTTCAGCTTAATTACTCTAAAGAAATTGACAGAAAATAACCCAATAGGGTGTAGTTTTATTAAGATTAACAAACATTTACAGAATCAACCACTTCTAGACTGTGTATAAAAGTTTATCATCATTATATACAATATGAAAAATGTGCCAAGGAAAACTAAGTACTACTAAGTTTCAAACAAATGAAGAGCTCAAACATAAATGTGCTAGTTTTCTTTTTAACATGTATATATGTAATTATTTGTATGCAGTTATACATAAAAAACACTGCTTTGATATTTAAAAAAGTATAAGTACCATTAATATTGATATATCCAACTTTTATTTATAAATAACAAATCTTAGAATTAAACTTCACATTAGAAAAGATGCAACACTATTTCCTATTTCCATTTTACTTTAGCTGCTGTACCTGGGGCCAAAGAACACATATTCAAGTGCTGGCTTTGTCATTTGTGAACTACTTAGTCACTAACTTTTTCTGTGCCTGAATTTCTTAATTTACAAAATGAAAACTTAAAAATCTGTGGTTTTCTTAAGGTTTTGATGAGGTAGTGAACCTGAAAGAGCTTTGTAAACCACGGAGTTAAAAAACTGTTTGCAGACTTTAAAATGTTATTAATACAGAACCACAAGCCTGAGCCATCCACCAGCCCCCACTCAAAAACACAAAACACAATTAACCTGTGATGGGATGATCAATCTGACAGTTTGATAAGCATGTCTCACCACCTCTCTTCATAACCTTACCTTCGAATGAGCGGGCCCGCTTTCATTCAGAAGTTTATACTGGGGTTGGATGCTATTGAAACGGGCCAACTCATTTACCAGACACATTGGAGTTTTCTCTTTGGGTTTTGCCATTTTATCTTGGAGAGAAGCTGTAAATAAAAAGGCTGTAAAGTTTTTGTCAAGAATGACTTCACAAAATGGAAGAAACACTAATTCTGACTTTTTAGACTGAATTCAGATTGTACAACTGATTAAATTATTTTTGTAAATTTTGTATTTAGAAAAATGAAATCCTTTAATGTCTTTTATTGCATGCAATAGGAGTACAAACCATACTATAAACAATAAATTAACATACCTTTTCTCTTAAGGAACTAAGTTGCTGTCTGTACATATAAACAACAGCTTAAAGGCTATAATGTAACATAAATTATAACTTTTAATTTATCATATAAATTTTCCTTCCCTCCCCCAAAAATGTATCATAAACACATAAATTTCTTGATCAGCAATACTATGAAAACAGACTTTTGTCTATTCTTTTATTTTTTTTTTTTTCTCAATTTTTTTTCAATCTCATTTTTAGGCACCATAGTACTAGAAAAAGTTCTGGACTTGAGAATAAAAGCCTAAGACTAAGTACCAGCTCTATCAACTATTTTTAAAACCCTAAACAAATTAAATTTTACTTTGTTTCGGTATTTTAAAGACAATTTTAAAGGCAAGAAGCAGAAAAATTAACTTAATAAACGTCCATCCCATTAATACCCACAACTGAAAGTGTTAACATTTTTCAAGTTTACTTGAATCCTGCTTGTTTTACATATCATAGTCACTAATCTTTTAACTAATCTTTTAATTTAAAAAATTCCATTTCAGTTAAATTCTTATCTTTTCCAGAGATTATACTAATGTATATAAATTTACTCTTCAATATATTTAAAATACATTTATAGGCATTCTTGTACATTCACTAAAAATACAGTCTTGATAATCAACATTTGGCTTTCTATTTATATAAATTCATAGTAAATTTAAAATGTTCACCATTTACTATTAGCTTTTTCCCCCTTCTGATGCTGGGGATCAAACCCAAGGCATCCCTCAAAACTGGAGGAGAGGCTAGGGAAACAGCTCAGCAGTCTAAGTGCCTGCATGGCAAGTGCAAGGACACAGGTTTGATCCCCTGGCATGCTGCGCAGGTCACTGAAACCAGGCATAGTGGCACACTCCTGTAATCCCAGTGCTGGTAAGGCAGGAGGATCACTACTGCTGAGTTTTCAAACAAATGAAGAGCTCAAACATAAATGTGAGCTGCATAGCAAGACCCTACACCAAATAAATAAATAAAAATAAATAAATAAAAATGGAGGAGATAAAGGCATGGTTGTAGATACCTATGAGCCCAGCTTATTGGAAGGCTAAGGGTCAGAACTTGAGACCACCATGACCAACTTAGTAAGACTGTATCTCAAAAAACTTAATTAATTCATAAAAAATTTTAAGCCTGGTGGCCCACCCTTGTAATTCCAATATGCAGGAAGCTGAGATAGGAGGATCACCATGAAGTCAAGGCTATCTGGAGCTACATGGTAAATTCAAGGCAAGTCTGGACTATACTGCAAGGGCTTATCTCTAAAACCCAAAAGAGAAAAGAGAGAGAGAGAGAGAGAAGCCTTCCTTAATCTCCAAACTCTTAATGATTGTATTACCTAAATTCATCAAGCCCCTTACACTTTCCATATAGGGAAGACCAGAAGGGCTTGGGACATAGTTCAGTGGTAGAATGCTTGCCTAGCAGGCAATTTTTAAATGTATGAGAATGTAATTAAAATGGTACTGACTTTCAGCGGAGCTGCCATCTTCCAGTAATTTGCCAAAATGACTAACACAAAGGACAAGTGGAGAGGAACCCAATATATGTTTTCCAGGCCTTTTAATTGAGGCTGCCGGGCGTGGTGGCGCATGCCTGTAATCCCAGCACTTGGGCGGCTGAGGCAGGAAGATTGTTGTGAGTTCGAGACCAGCCTGAGCTACAAAGTGAGTTTAAGGCCAGCCTGAACTGCATAGTGAAACCCTGCCTCAAAAAGACAAAAAAAAAAAAAAGAAAGAAAACATGAGGCTGTTCCTTTGGCCACATACAAGCAAATCTATAAAAAGGGTTATGTTGTAGACATTAAGGGAATGAGTACTGTGCACAAAGGAATGCCTCATGTTACCATGGCAAAACAGGAAGAGTCTACAAAGTTACCCAGCATGCCATTGGCATTGTTGTAGACAAGCAAGTAGACTCAGTGGAGTAAGCACTTCCCTGGCAAGTGCAAGGGCCTGAGTTCAATCCCCAGTCCCACCAAAAAAATAAAAAATAAAAAAAGGGTAAGATACTTGCCAAGAGGATTAATGTGCATATTGAGCATATTAAACACTCAAAAAGTCATGATAGCTTCCTGAAATGTGTCAAGGAAAATGATCAGAAAAAGAAGGTAGCCAAAGAGAAAGGCACCTGGGTTCAATTGAAGCACCAGCCTGCCCCTCTCAGAGAAGCACACTTTGGGAGGACCAACGGTAAGGAACCTGAGTTGTTGGAACCTATTCCCTATGAATTCATGGATAAACTGGGGATGTTGCTCTGCCATTCCACACCTAATTGGCAGCTTAAGTGTTCTAGGTCCTACGTAAAAATAAAATCATCCTGTGTTGTAAGGGTGATTTTCTTAGTTGAACAGGTATGTGGTGGCTTCTTACCTCAGAAATATTTGCAGCATATTTTTCCTATACTTAGTAATTGCATCTAGTCTTTACTCTTAAATGTTTTTCTTGCTGAAAGATATTGCTGAGGTATTGTGCAGGTCTATACCCAAATGCTCAAATATTTATAAAATACTGATTAAAAGATCCTGTAAATCACCATGGGGAAAAGATGCATCAAAATAAGTGGAAGTCACTTCAGAAACAAATTTAAGTCATTTCAGTTAAATAAATTGTTTAAGGCAAAAACACTTTTTTTTTTATTTGTTTTTTCAGACAGGGTCTCACTATGCAGTTCAGGCTGGCCTTAAACTCACTTTGTAGCTCAGGCTGGTCTCGAACTCACAACAATCCTCCCACCTCAGCCTCCCGAGTGCTGGCATTATAAGTAAAATAAAATGGTACATTTATAGTTACATGAATCTAATTTGGTAAGAAAACCTAAATTAAACCCACTTAAGGGAAGTACTAGGAAGATGCTATAAAACATCCCATTAATTTTAACTTTCTGCTTCTTAAAATTAATATGCATCAAACAAAACATTTTAATGTGTGACTGTAGTGCTGGTGTAAGAGATGTGTAAGATCCTACTTTGGTAAAGCTTTATAATTAAACTTCAAACATCTAAAGTTGGGAGATTAGGGGACCAGCCAGATAGCTCATCAGACTAAAGTGCTTGTAATCTCAGCACTTGGGAGGCTCAAAACAGGAGAATCACTATGAATCCAATCTACACAGAGAGACCCTGTAGACCCTGCAGGCCCTATACCAAATACATAAAAAAAAAAAAAAAAAAAAAAGATAAAGTTGATAGATTAGAAAATAACTATACTTGTTTTCTTCACAAAATAAAACTGTCTTTTTAAATAGCAATACCTCTCTTTGATCAGAAATCTTAGTAATTTTAACTCAGTAACAGTTTTTAAATTAATGCCAAAAAATCTACATAATTATAGAACAAATTCTAAAACACTGAAATATATAAACTTTATACATAATTTTATAGAAAAGTTATTTGCAAATGTAAGATACAAAAACTGTGCCCAAGTATACATTTTCAAAAAACCTAAGACTATCATTACTGAAAACATTCTGAAATGGGCTTCAAGTCAACTTGATAGTTGGAATAGCAGAAGCCTACTTAGCAGTCAATGAAATTAATACTAATGAATTTCACCATCATAAACTACCATTTGTTTGTTTTTGTTTTCGGGTTTGTTTTGAGGCAGGATTTCACTATGTAGTGCAGGCTGGCTTTGAACTGGGTTATGTAGCCATCATTAAACTCCAAATCCACGACACTCCTGCGCCTCAGCCTCCCAACTGCTGGAATTATAGACATGTACTACTACATCTACCCGAAGTTTTACTTCTGTTTTTTGTTTGTGTTTTGTCTTCGTTTGCTTGTTTGCTTTTTGTTTCGAGACAGGGTCTCACTAGGTAGCTCAGGCTGCCTTCAACTCACTATGTAGCCCAGGCTGACCTCAAACTCACTGCAATCCTCATGCCTCAGTCACCTGAGTGCTGAGATTACAGGCATAACCCACTACACTCAGCTAAGATTGCCATTTAGAGAGAGTGCTATATGATTTTTCAAGTGCTATTGTCAATATTTGTCATTTATCGATATCTATGAGATCATGAGAAAATATTTATGTGACATGGTTCAAAAATAGTGAATGCTTAAATTAAAAAAAAAAAAATTTACAGTTAAGGGGACCAGGGAGATGGCTCAGTGGGATAAGCACTTCCCTGGCAAGCACAAGGTCCTGAATTCAATCCCCAGTTCCGCAAAAAAAAAAAAAAAAAAAGAATAAAAATTTACAGTTAAAAGACACATTGCCATTAACTTCCCCCAATATTCCATATCACTTCAAACACACTTATTCTATTATTCCTGCTACTTTCTGAAGTCCTCTTTTATGAATGTCTTTAGTTGTACCGTCATGGTTTCCCTGTCTTCCTGAATTGATTTAAAACATTTATTTTAAAAATATTTTTAGGGCTGGGGAGATAGCTCAGTAGAATAGGTGCTTGTCTGGCAAGCACAGGATCCTGAGTTCAATCCCCAGTATAGCAAAAGAAAAATAAATAAATGAATGAATAAATAAATAAAAATATTTTTAATTAAAAAAATTACATTTCACAGTCATTTGATTTTAGAGGAGACAAAGTCAAACAAAGCCAGGTATCTGGTGAATAAAGTGAATGAGGACACACTAATTTTTTCTTACAAGACTACCTTTCTTTTAGATGGCTCTTGGCAGAGGCATTCACTATAATTTTGGTCATACCTCATAAAGACACTCATGAAAGAAGACTTCCAGAACTGCTTCAAAAAGTGGCAAAAGTGATGGGCCAAGTGAGCTTGAAGCAGAGGTAAGTATTCGGAAAAGATTAATGACAATGGGTCTTTTACTATAATAAACTCTTTGAATATTCATTATATATTCTGATCACACCTCATAAATCTCATTTTCTATACAGTAAAATAGGAAAAACTTTTTAATGTCACTTGGCTATTGTATGAATTGAATGAGATAATAAAAGGTAATTAATGATCAAGAACCCATTCTAATTATGAATAATTATTTCTTAAAACATTACCATCAAATAAATCTACTGATATCATTCTATTAATTTCTTATATGGCCAAGAGCTCTATTCTGACTTAAAAATACTCTGTTGGGGGCAGCAGCATAAATGCCTACCTGGTAAGTTCAAGGTCTTGATTTCAATGCCCAGTACCAAAAATAAATAAAATAAAATACTGTTGGGAAGAAGTTGATTTTATTCATATAAATGTAATTCTTAGTATTCTGTGAAAAGCAAGTTAGTCATTATTATTCCCACTGACTCACAAATACGAAAATGTTTCCAATGAAAAAATCCTAAGTGTGATATAAATTACACTGTAAGACTTTTCAAGTGTTAAAATACTCTATTTTATTTATAAGTCACCAAAGTTTAAAAGGAAACATTAGTAAAGTTCTAATAATAACAGATACCAGCATGTCCAACAAAAACAGACACATTTTTTTAGACAAACTCTACTTTTATATCTTTACAAAGTATCTTGGCTTTTCAGGGACTTGAATCTTCAAACTGTCCCCAAACAATGTAGTTCACAGTTTTCAACAAACAACCAAAATCCCCATCCTCAGAGGAGCTCACAGTCTAAGAGAAGAAACAAACATATAAAAACAGAAACACATAATAAAGTGTAATTCACATAAACACCTTCGTAGGCAAAGGGGTGTAGAAAAATAGATTTTTAAGAGGTAGTAATCACCCTTAAAAAAAAAACAGGAATTCACAAAAGTAAGAAGACCAGAGAGGGGCTGGGGAGATAGCTCAGCAGTCTAAGCACCTGCCTGACCCAGCATCAATCCCTGGTACTGCATGGTGTACCAGCCCAGGAATCATAGGCACACTGTTACTGGCCCTAAAAACCAGGCTTAGTGGTTCACACCCAGCGCTGAGGAGGCTGAGATAGAAGGATCACAATGAGTGTGAACTGCACAACTAGATCCTATAACAAAAAAATTAATTTTTTTTTTTTAAAAAAGAGAAAAAAGATCAAGCTTCTCAAAGATGAAAAAACACATAAAAATCTTATTCTGGCAAATATAAGTAGACCTTTAACAGAGTACAGAATACATGAAATGAAACAGCAATACAAAACTAGAATTGAATAAAAAATCGAAAGTTTCCTAAGCCAGAATTTAGAGTAGCAAACAACCAAAGGTAGCTATGAGCCAGAGCTGTTGCTAACAAAAATTATAGTCTGTTTTATGAGTCAAAGCAAATCTCTCCACAGAAGACTCCAGTTCTCTACTGGTCCAGAAAGATTTGGACCCAGTTTTATATCTCTTTTCCAGCTCCCTTTTCCTTATTTTCTGCTACTAGAGGGAACTCATATAATTCCCAAGTAAATTAAAGAGAGAAGAGGACAAGACAGGACAGGACAGGACAGGACAGGATGGCATGGGACGGGACAGGATGGGACAGCAGAGCAGAGTGAAGAGCGAAGAGACAAGAGAAGAGAGAGGAGACAGGAGACAGGAGACAGGAGAGAGGAGAGAGAACAGAGAAGAAAAGAAAATCAAGTATCAGAAGAGCAAAGGAATTTAAATTCTCTGGCCTTCTAGGAGAAACATTATCTGTCTACAGCTACAACTCAAACTGACCTGGTAACTTCAAACTAGCCCTTACCCTAATGCTGTCCAAGCACAATCTCCTGTGAGCTCTCCCACAAACCACTGTATCACAGCTGTCTATCTATTGTAAAAAAAGTTCCTAACTCTCATAAGGAATTCAATCCCTGGTTCTGCCAAAAAAAATTAATACAAACATCTGGTACTAGATGTGGTGTCATTTCTATGACTGACTATACTTGACCATGTGAATCAGATGCCTTTGGAACTGCTTTGTGGGGAAAATTTGAGGAACTGAGATGCAAAATTACAGGTTATAAGCAAAGCTTGATAGGTAATTTTTCTGGTCAAAGCTCATTAGAAAAAAAAGGCCAGGCTCCTAAGGTTTCAAGCTTCCCTTCACAAATTAAGACTAGGCGTCATGATGTTACACTCTGGCAAACAATTTGTTTACATTTTGCCAGTGTCCTGAGATTTTACAGAAGACCAAGTTTAAAATCAGTTAACTTGGGGCTGGGGAGATAGCTCAGTAGAATAAGTGTGTTATGGTTTGTGTCTAGTGATCCTCCCAAAGCCTCATGCAGTCATGGGATGGGGACTTCTAGAGCTTGTGATTAACTCATGATCCACTGGGATTATGTGTGATCCAAGGCTGGGATTATGGGTCTTAGTACTGCTAAGATTATGGATGTGAGTACTACATCCCACCCTGGGACAAGAGAGCCTGAATGGAATATAACAGAAAGAGAGACAGACTTTTAGTAGCTATTACTCTGTTGCTGTTGCTGTTTGGCTGCCATGAACTGCCGCTCTCTGCCATGTGCCCCTCTGCCTTGGAACCAGCTGAATATACACTGAAACCTCCAATAACTGTGAGCTAAATAAACCTTTCCTTCCTTCATTTTGGGTGTTGGGTATTTGTCCCTGCAAGGAGAGAAGAGTAACTGAGAGAAAGTGCTTGCCTGGAAAGTACAAGGATCTGAGTTTAATCACCGGATCCACCAAAAATAAATAAATAAAATAAAATTAGCTAACGGTGAGAGATACTTCGAGGCAGCTCAATGTTTAGGTTTTAGCATTGGGACTGCTGGCTGCTTTCAGATCATTTCCTTTTGCTTCCTTTGGGATTTGCTATTTTTCTGTTTACTTAAGGTGGAAACTGAAATTGTTCATTTTGGATCTTTCTCCTTTTCTGATATACACATTTAGTGGTGTAAGTACTAAATACTGATGAGTGATGTAAGTACTAAGTATGGTTCTCCAAGTACTGTTTTAGTGTTACACCTTTTATGTCATTCTTACTATGTCATACTGTCATTATCACTCAGTAGTGGGAGCAGCTGAAGCTGGAAATTGATCATATGTGGGAGGGAAGGATAAGGCCAGCCTGTCTAAAGTAGTAAAGCTACCTCAGTCTTGAGAAAAACATCTTGCCTGGTCAAATACCACTGTTAGTCACTAGGCAACTTTGTGTCTCCTGATACTAACTTTGCAAAGGTATAAATAACCCCACACACACACTGTTATTCTTTGGGTCCTCTGCCAAAGGACCAGGCATGGGCCACCATGTGATACAACTCTTGTCCTCTCATCTATTTTTTCCTTATTCCTGCCACTGTTTCTCCCCAGAGTACACTGAGACACCAATGAGTCCCCATAATCCATCTTAAAATTTCCTTTTTTTCTTTAAGACCATGTCTTATTAAAGTTGCCACTGGGCTTGAACTTGTTTACCACACATTGACCATATGTGAGTAAATTTCCAAATATTTGAGGCTTTTTGAAAGCTCTTTCTGGGGGTCTGCTCATTGGTTCAGCTGTTTAAGTACCTGCTTAAGCAAAACAGTCAGTCTGAGGATTCTGTGATTAGACCTCCAGACCCTCATGTCTTACCAGACCTGCCCTTAAGGCACCCTGAGCCAAACAAAAAATAAAAATAAATTAATAAATAAATAATAAATTATATATATATACACATATATATATGTGTGTGTGTATATATATATATATATATATATATATATATATATCCATCAAAAGCTCTTTCTGCTAATGACTTCTAATTGGACTCTAATAATAAAACACTCTTTTTATAATTTGGGCCCTTTTGAATTTATTGAGTATTATCTTATGGCCTAGAAACTACTTTATATTGGTAAATATTGTGGGAAAATGTGTTTTCTACTATTCTTAAATGACATATGCTATAAATAAATCAGGTCAAATTAGTTAATAGTGCTACTCAAGTCTTCCACACCTTTGATGACTTCCCGCCTATTTGTTACATCAATTATTGAAAGTGGTTACTAAAATCTCTATGATTGTGAGTTTCTGAATTTCTTGAATTTCTATTAAAGTATATAAATATTTGAGTCCTTAGTTAACTCCTTTGCTTTACACATGAAATGGCCTTCTTCTTGATTACAGTCCTGTCTCTAAAATCTGCTTTGCTGGGTTTAATGTATCAGTCCAAGATTCTTTTCAGTTTATCATGCTATATCACTTTCTAGTCTTTCATTTTTGTTCTATTTTTGTATTTCTTAAGAGAATGAATACAGTTAGATCTTCCTGTTTTATACAACCTGACACTCAGCCTTAAGTTGGGCTGTTGAGACTATTTTTCATATGATTATTCATATATCTATATTTAAGTCTATCATCTTGCTGTTTTTATGTTTATCCCATTTAATCTTTGTTCTCTTCTACATCGTTACTTGGCTTCTCTTGGATTGTCCCTTCTCTTTTACCTCTTTTTTTCCTATTAGTTTTAACCTTTTGCTTTGCAAGTTCAATGGCTTCTTTACATAACATAGTCTACTTCTTTATCAGTGTACCTTCAAGTAAGTAAACCATCTCATGAGCCAAACTTTGCAGCACAGACCAGTAATCCTGGAGCTCTGGAAAGTTGAACAGGAGGATCACATGTTCAAGAACAGCCTGGACAATTCAGTGGCTTAATGAGACTCTGCCTTGATTAAAAGGACTGGAAAGGTAGCTCAGTGTTACTAGAAAGACAACTGTGGATTTCATTCCCAGACAAAAACCTTCAAGTAGAGAATGCAAACTATCTGACAACATGCTTCTTCTTCTCCTTCCTGTCAATAAGCTATTAACAATCATTCTATTTTTATATAGCTCATGAACCCCACAAAAGTTTCTTAACATTTTTAAACAGGGAGCTATCTTTTCAGGACATTTAATAAAGAAAAACACCTTCAATGTACATGCCATTTCTGGCAGACTTCTTTTATGTAAATCTGTATTTGCATGTAGTATTATTTTCTTGCTAGCTGCAGGACTTAATTTTCTTCCAGATAGGGAACATCAGTGATTCATTCATGTGTATACTGTCATTATTTTTTATTTCAAAATATATATTTCCCATGTAAATTCTAGATGATACTTTCTACCTCTCAGTACTTTGCAGATGTTTTCTACTGTGTATTTGCTTGTTTCTGATAATACTAACATCTTTATCTACAATCATCTACACATAACCATGTCTTTTTTTCTCTGATTGACTATTTTTTTATTTTTTATTTTTTTTGGTAGAACCAGAGGTTAAACTCAGGCCCTTGCACTTGCCACTGCAAGTGCTTATTCCACTGAACTATCTCCTCAGACCCTCTGACTAACTTTAAAATGTTTTACTTAACACCTGAATTCATCAGTTTATAAAGTACCTTTGCTTCATGTTTGTTATACTTCAAACTGGTTTAATTTCTCTGATCTGTAAGTTTCTGGTTTGTTACAGTTTATATCTGGATGTCCCCCAAAGCCTCATGCCCTCAAAGATGGAGTTTTGTAATGTGATTGGATTGCAGGGGCTCACTGCTAACATGCTACTAACAAGTGCAGGATTTTTTATTTCATGAGACATTTAGTAAGTCAACAAGATGCCCATTCTGAGCTCAAATCTGTGATTTGCCTTCCAGAGCCTCCCAGAATGTTAAGATTATAGTGAGCACCACCATGCCCAGATCATTTACAGCATGCTAATACCAACTCTTTTTGTGTCTTTGTCCTCCAATTTAGTCATCTCTTTCCAACCAGTGGCTTTATCTTGGTGAATCATATTTATGGTCTTCTTTTAAGACTTTATTTTTTCTTTCTTTCTTTCTTTTTTTTTTTTTTTTTTTTTGTATTTTAGAGAAGGGTCTTCAGGGTGTTCAGGGTCTCTCTACTAAATTGGACTCGCCTGTTTACAGCCTCCCAAAAGCTGGGAGTACAAGCACACGCCACTGCGCCCAGTCTCAATCACCCTCTCAGCACACCCTGGGTGCAGGGCCAGCACAGCAGGCCCAGGAAATGAAACTCTGGCCCCTGTGCCTGCTTGCAGGTACTATCCCTGAGCTATTTGGCTGGGCTTTACAATCCTGTTTGAAAATGATTTTTTTGTTGAAGTGAAATGACATAATATCTAATTAATCCACCTGAAGCTAACAGCAGTGACATTCACTACAGTCACAGTACTGTCCAACGGCCACCTGTATATCTACTTTCTAACATTTTTATCATTACAAATGAAGGCACCAAGCCGCTCCTCATCCCTCCTCATTACTAGGCCCTAGAAACTATCCACCTGCATTCTATCCCTACAGATGATATGTTCTGGATACTCCCTATAAATGAAATCATATGTTAATATTTCTGAGGGCCAGCCAAATAGCTCAGCAGATTAAAGCGCCTACAAGCAGACGCAGGTGGGTTCGATCTCCAGGCCTGCTATGATAGCAATTGAGACTGGGTATGGTAGCGCGTGCCTATAATCCCAGCTCTTGGGAGGCTTTAAACAGGTGGACCACTATGAGTCCAATCTAGTAGTGAGAACCTGAACACCCTTTAGACCATTCCCTAAGAATACAAAAAAGAAAATTGTGTCTGAATTCTTTCACTTAACTTGTTTCTAAGACACATTTGTATTCTCAAATGCATCAGCACTTCTCTTTACAGCTAAGTGCTTTATGGAATATAGATAATACAATTTGCTTACCCACTCATACACTAATGGATATCTGCACTGTTTCTATTATTTGTTGAAACACAGTGCCACCACTACAAACACCACATAGTTTCAGTGCCTATTTTTAGTGCCTTCAAGTATATATACAATGAGAACTAGAATTGCTGGGTCACATGAAAATTGTATGCTTTGAGAAACACGTTTATCTTCCCTGTGGCTGAACCCTTTAACATTCCCATCAGCAACATGAGAGTTCCTCCATATTCTCACAAATACTTGTTATTGTTGATATGCCAGTATCGCAGTGTGGTTTTCATTTCCATTTCTCTGGTCATGAATGGTGCTGACTATTTTTTCAGGAACATTTTGGCTAGTTGTATATTCTATCTGGAGAAATACATATTCCAGTATCTTGCTTATTTTTAGTCAGATTGTGTTTACTGGTTCATTCTAAGAATTTTTGCTCTTACATTTTGGTAGCATTCACTGTGAATATGATATATGATAAGAATCCAACTTCATTGTTTTTGCATATGTCTCTCTAGTTGTCCCAGAATAATTTATTGGAGAAATTATTTACTCCTAGAGTCAATTCAGTCATATGTATTTCTAGGAATTTGTCTGTTTCACATAGGTTACTCAGTTTGTTTGCTTATAACTGCTCATTATATTTTCTTCAACATTTTTCTTTTTTTTTTTTGGAGGAACTGGGTATTGAACTCAGGCCCTTGTGTATCTTTTTCTTCTTTAAGATCAAAAGAACCATCTTCCAAGTTCAATTCCAACTTGAAAGGGAGATAGTAGGGATTGAACTCAGGGCCTTTACACTAAGCTACATTCATAGCCCAAACTTCTAAGACAGGGTCCCACTACACTGCAGAACAGACCCAGGCTGAGCCTGAATTTGTGATACTCCTGTATAACCCTCTGAGTGCTAGGATTATAAACACATGCCACAACTTGAACTTCTGTTGATTTTGTGAATCTTTTCATAGAACCAATTTTGGTTTTAATGATTATCTATACTGTTTCCCCACCCTCTTTTCACTCTGATCCCAATTTTCTTTATTCTGCTCTCAGCTAATTTGCTCCTTTTATTTTAGGTTCCTTATGGTATAAAGTTAATCTTTCTTTTTAATGTATGCATTTACTGTTAGTCGTTCTCCCATGAGCACTGCTTTGATTGCATTAAATATCATGAACACTGTCTTCATTTTCATTAATTTTTAAGAATTTTCTAATTTCTCCTTTGATTTTTTTTCTTAAGAAAAAGGAGGAGAAGGGCCAGGGAAATGGCTCAGTAGAATAAGCACTTGCTTGGCAAGGGCAATGTCCTGAGTTCAATCACTGCCGCAAAAAAAAAAAAAAAAAAAAAAAAAAAAAAAAAAAAAGAGAGAGAGAAGAAAGATCTGCATGTGTTCAGTGCAGATACCATTTTTTAATCCATGAAGGTGGAACCCACAAATCTGGATCACTGACTGCATTTGTAAATTTTCTGGTGCTCTGTTACTACTTTCAAACTTCATTCCTTTGTGATTGAAAAAGATAATCTATTTTGGGTTTTATTTTTAAGAGAACACAAAATGGTAATAAAAAAAAATTCAAACAATGCAAAACTTCCCTAAAATAATAGGAATTTGACAACAGTTGTTGCATTAGGTAATGCTATCTTCGAATTAGTTTAGATTACCAGTTATAAACATGCAAAATTGGTTCTTAAAAGTTATAAGAAGATAAAAAGGAAAGAAAAAAATTAAGCATTAACTGCTCCTGTCAATAGACCAGCAGAAATTAGTAACACAATTCCCCAAGTCATCCTACATATATACATACCTCTTGGAAAAGATAATTTGTATGACTGCAAGATTTTGAGTTTACTGAAAACTGTTTTATGGTCTCAGATATTATGGAGAATGTTTCACGTTCACTTAAATGTGTGTTTGGCTGTTGGGTGCTCTGCATTATGTCACTGGGTCTACCTGGTTTAATGCTCAATCCTTCAGTTTCCTTTCCAATCTTCATCTTCTGCTTACGGGTTCTATCTATCTTCATCCACTTTGGCAATGAGGAGAGGGAAGAACCCAGGAAGAGTCTTACCTCTGAGCTACATCCCAACTCTTATTATTTTTTTTTGAAGTAAGGTCTCAGGAAGTTGCCCAGATTGGTCTCAAAAAATCCTCCTGTCTTATCATCCTGGATAGCTGGGATTACATGCATGTACCACCACTATACACAGACCAATTTTTTCCTGGATGACAATAACTAATCCTACATTTTGGGGCTCTGACTGTGTTATATGTCTCCATTATGTACATAATATCTTGGTAAGCCATTAACCTACTTGTAATCACTTGGAGTCTCCTGTTGACTCTTTTTAGTTTTTGAGACAGTCTCACTATGTAGTTCTGGCTCGCCTTGAATGCACTATGTAGCCCAGGCTGGCCTGAAACTTACAGCAATCCTCCTGCCTTAGCCTTCCGAATGCTGGGATTTCAGGTGTGCACCACCATGCCCAGCCCTTGGGTGACTTCTCCAAGGTCTTGTGTTTTTACAAGGCCTTTCACTATGAGATATGAAAACACAAGTTATTTCTAAACTTATGTTTTTCTTCCTGCATTCTAGTAGTTGGTTCTACCTCTGCATTCAGGAAGGTCCTGAGAAGCTCTACAAATCTGAACTCAAAGACTCAAAGAGAATCCTCTGCAGAACTCCGGGAAGCAAGGACACTTGAGTACACACTCTTGCTTCTTTTCTTTTTCTTTTTTCTTTTTTGTTTGTTTTGAAGTATTTAGTACACAGTCTACAGGGTCTTACTACGTAGATTGGACTCATAGTGATTCTCCTGTTTTCTGCTTCCCAAGTGCTAGGATTATAGGCATATGTCCCCATGCCTAGTCTCAAACTCCATCTCGGCACACCCTGGGAGCAGGGCCGGCACTGCACTCTGCCAAAACTCCTGCTTTTTTACTGTGTGCTATCCACTGCCGACCCCAGCTCTTCTCTCACTGTGCTATGCCCTGCAAAGCTAACTACACTAAGGCCTTCCAAAATTTTTATCTTTGGGTTTCAACAAGACCACCGGGCTTGATTTTGGTTTGGGCCAGTGAAAGTGACTCTTTTGGAGCTTTCAGTGGCAACATACAGCCTGCTGTGGCACTTTGCAGTGCCATAGTTCACCAACACTGCTTAGGTTTTTCTGTAAAATGGCACAGATGAAGTGTTCTACTTTTGGGGATAGTTTCCATTCCCTAAAAAACACAGTTGCTTGTCATCTGATGCCAAAAAACCATGTTTCCATATCTTATATGTTCTAACCTTGTTTAAGGAGTAAGGGTGAATTTTTACCGAATAACAAATATTACCCCAAACTTCACTGATTTAAAAACTAGCAGTTTCTTTCTCAGTTTCTGAGGCTTGGCAATTAGGGAGCAGCTAAACTGTGTTGCTCTGCTCAGGATCTGTCATGAGGCTATAGTCAAGAAATCAGTGGGGCTGTAGCTCAAGCTGGAAGCTTGACTAGGCAGAGAATGTGTACTCGCGAGAAGACTGCATATGCTGTTGGCCTCTACTCCTCGCTTCCTGCTGACAGGAGGACTCGGTTCCTCATCACACCAAAGCCAAAGGAGAGGAAAAGGGAGGGGGAAGGAAACTGAGGAAGAGGGACAGAGAGCAAGAAAATGGGCCACAATACATTTTCTGAATAACCTATCCTCAAAAGTGATTCACCACTTGTGCCATGTTCTCTTGAATAATGCCATGTAAACAAGTATTTGTTATAGTTGATACATTGTGTCAACTTGAGAAGTTTAGGAGATGCAGTGACTCAGAGCAGGCCTTACTTTGTCAGCATCCTCATCCTCTTGAAGAGGAGGCTCAGAGATGGTATGAGTGCTACACCCACACTGCCAGGTAATACCTGTAGCCACACTGCCAGGTGGTACCTGTGGTCTGGCAGCCTGCTTACCTCGATTACTGTGTCTAGGATTATTTCAATTATGGCTGCACCACTGTCAGGAAAAGAGGCTTGTTCTCCCCCTCCGCTCATGCTATCTTGTGCTACCTTGAACTACTGCCCTCTGCCAAATGCTACCCTGCCTTGGAGTCAGCTGAGTGAGGACTGAAACCTCCACTGTGAGCTAAATAAACCTTTCCCTCCTTCATTTTGGGTGTCGGGTGTTTGTCCCAGCAATGAGAGAAAAGTAACCAAGACAGTCCTTTCTTCATACATTTTAACCTCCACGTGCATACTATTTTTCTTACCCTGTAACCATAGACTACTTTCTCTCTACAAGGAGGAGGGGCAGATTGTAGGTTCTACTCCATAATCAAGACCTAGAAAAAAATAAGGGCAAGAGTTCCTACTGCCTATGACAAGCAAAAGGAGAGTGCTTGAAGCCAAGGGGCTTGTTCCTCTAAATGTTCGATGAAGAACTGAAATGTCTGGCCCACTGCCCTTCTTTCCCCCCAGTCTGCAGAGCCAGGCAGCAAGAGAAAAACAAGATTAATAGTATAATAACCAGGAATACCAGGACCAGTGCTAAGTATCAGGATCAGTGCTAAATGCCTTTACCATTCAATTATTGCTCTCCACAAGCCTGTCAGAAACATCATTATTCCCTAAACTCTTAAGTCTTTTACATCTTAATAACTGTATCTTGGCTTTACACTCACTTTAGTCACTTTCGGCATACCTAGGACACAACACCCAACACCCACAACTTAAGGAAGGGGCAGGTTTATTCTGGCTCACATTTTTAGACCATGGTCAGCATAGCAGAAGGACTCGGGCAGAGGAACCCTGCTCACATCACAGTTAGAGGGAAGCAGAGAGAGAAGGGAGGAGCTGGGAGCTACACACCCCCTTCCAGGACAGGCCCCAGGGAGCCCCTCTCAGCAGGGCCCCTCCTAACAGCAAGTTAGCTACAGGCCACTGTGTGTGATCCACTCACATTCCCAAAGCCCCATGTCTGAGCTTGGGAGAGCGTTAAGGGCCATTCGTCATCTCAGCCATAATACTGGGGCACAGCAGCAGTCTCCGCAGCTAGTCTTGGCCCTCCTGCTGGGCTCTCTCAGTGCGGCAACTGCCTAGTGCAGACCTCCATGTCCTCAGGACATGCTGACCTGCCAAGTCTGCCTCACTAGCCAGGCACCAAACACTGGCCCCATTTCAGCCACTCTTGAAAATATTATTTTACAGCACATATACCTTGACTTGTATTTGTTGCAATATTAAGATGAGTTTCCTTTTGCTAGGGACTTATACTGAATCATCAGGATAAAGGCCCAAAATACACCAAACCCTGGTACTCTAGAATCCAGTAGATTCCCACTAGTAATTTGCTGAATAATGAATTTTTAAAAGTAATATTTATAAACAGTAGCTCAGAAAATTCTCTAAGACTGCAAATATAATAAAAATAATGTCATTTTCAAATAAAAGAAAAACATAACCTTGGGCACAATATAAGAAATTCACAGAAGTGAAAACACACACAAATATACCAAATCATGAGTGCAATCTAAAATACTTTTGTCAGACAGATTAGTAAATTCTAAAAATTCTTGTTCTGAAAAGAACAAGAAGGAAATAGGGGGCTGGGAGATGGCTCAGTAGAATAAGTGTTTTCCTGGCAAGCGCAATAGAACTGAGTTCAATCCCCAGTTCTGCCAAAAAAAAAAAAAAGAAGGAAACAGGCATCCTCACGAGATACTACTAAGAGATATAACTTCATAGTTTTGGTACTTATGGACCAAATATCTTTGAATTCCATATAGCCCTTTAACCAGTATTTCATACAAAGTAATTAATTAAAATAATTGGAAAAACAGATGTATACTAAAAAGTGTCTCACTAACAGCAATATAAAAATGCATCCAACCATAAGGGCTTATTAAATATTATTATTCCCAAACAAAACATTATTAAATCATGGCAGATTAAGTATTATTTAACCACAGTTTTAAGAATAACATTCACAGGGGTCAATGAGAGCTCAGTGGTCTAAAGTGCCTGCTTAGGCAAGCTGAGGCAGACACAGGGGACTGAGGCTCAATCCCTAGCACCAGATGCCACGCAAGCCCTGCCTGCAGGGCAGGCTGAGCCAACCCCCCCCCAAAAAAAGAAAGACATTCACACAAAACCTGCAAGGGGCTGAGGGGGAGGGGCTAAAACTATATATCTCAAAATTTTAGCAGTCATTATTACTGTCAAAGAATAGTGGAACTTTTTAAGATTTTTTTTTTTTTTTTTTTGGCAGAACCAGGGATTGAACTTGCCAGAGAAATGCTTATTCACTGGGCCATCTCCCTGGTCCCTCCCCTTTTTTTCTTATCTAGATCTCCCAATTTTTCTATGGTAAGCATGTTTTTTGTTTTGGTTTTGGTACCAGGAATCAAACTCAGGACCACACATCTTCCAGGCAGATGCCATGCTGCTGAGCTATGACTGGTCTGAAGTTTTAATGGATAATAAGACATGTTCTTTAATAGAACAAAAGAGAAATGAGGGTCACAATCTAAAGTAATTAAGTGTCTTTATCATAACAAAACAGAAACACTCATATATCCCACAAGCATAATGGCAGACAAAGTTAATATCAAGTAACATAATAAGTAAGTTAGTACAGTGCAGTATCTTAGTATAATCCAGTATCATGGAATGCCTACTTTTTAAGTTAGATTTTAGGAATGTATAAGAATCTGTTAGGACAAGAAAATTCTATAGGCATTATAGGCATTATAAGAAAACAAGACCTCCCAAATAAAAATTTAGAACTAATCCTATAAACAGTGTTGAAAATCATAAAGCAAAAATCTGAACTATCTCAAGTTTAAGATAACCTTAAATCCCCTTTCATCCCTTTTCACTATCATCTGTGAATCTTCATTCTCATGAGAAAGCATGAGATAATAAAAGATAAAAATCACTAGTCAGTTTAATAATTAAAATTTAGTTTTGGCTATAAAGAAATGCTTTTACAAGTTTCATATAAATATGTTAACTTTTCTCCCAAGACTTGAACATTTTGAGGAATAAAATTTAATCAACAAGAAAAAAGGACCCTTACATATATGCATATACATATATATATACATATAAAATACACATACATATATACATATATAAAATATACATATATATGTATATTTTTTTATTTTTATTTTAAAGCCTAATGCTGGGTGTGGTGGCAATACCAGCACTTGGGAGACTGAGGCAGAGGATCACTATGAGTTCGGGGCCAGCCTGGGCCACATAAGCGAATTCCAGGCCAGCCTGTATTACATAGGGAGATCCTGTCTCAACAAAACCAAAAAAATAAAATAAAAGTCAAATATGTGTATCACCAGACATTCTGCATAATTTCTAGTCATGGCCCAGGAAATTGTTTGTGACCATGTACAGTGCTGCCTAGCAATTATGAGCAATATCTAATTCAAAATTACCTATAATGTAGCAACTTAATCCTTATTAGTACTAATCCATACCCCAAAATTTTCAATGAATTTGGCTACCATAATGATGATCATTTTCACCATCTATGTAAGAATATATGGGCCAGTTCAGTGACACAGGGCCTACCTGGCAAGCACAAGGTCCTGAGTTCAATTGCTAGTACAAAAAAAAAAGAAAAGAAAACTGCCAGGTATGGTTATACATGCCTATAATCCCAGAGTTTGGGAGACTAAGGCAGAAAGATAGCTGCAAGTCTGAGGCCAGCCTGGGCTACCAAGAGTTGAAGGCCAATCTGACCTGAGGCCCTATCTCAAAAGGCCAAAAAAAATAAGAATACAAAATACATTATTCTAATTGTACCCATATAATTAATAGTGGGTTCACAGAAAATTATTTAGGGACACCTATACCTTTACAACAGTTTACAAGACAAGCACTTCTAATGCTTCCCATGGGATTTGACAGAGGCTGTAAGAGAAGAGGAAGCACTAAGAACAGTACTTGCTAAAATTCCTTTAGGCCTCTATTAGAAATAAATATCATTCATGAAAATAGAATTGCTGCACAGAAAATCTTTCTAGCATAGTAGAAAAATCAAAGAAGCTTACATAAGGGAGACTCCATGTTGATGACATTTGTATAAAGCAAGCATGAAGTACATAGCCAACAACACTATTATGTGGCTACTATTGAGAAAATGGGAGACCTCTTTGCTTTGCTGATAGCCCTAGCATCATTCATTATAAATGTGCTAGTAATCGGTTGTGAAACTGTCTCATTGCTATTGGTTTCTCAATAAAATTATTAAAAAAAAAAAAAAAAAAAACTACAATGGCAACTGGTCTCACATAAATTGCTTACAAACAATTTAGTTCACAAGCAAAAGTGTTTGGTAAAATTTTGTTTTTGCTTGCTGATGATTATACACAATGTCATAGTATTCACAATAATATATATGCAGTCTTTGTATGTACTTGCATTTCTACATTACTTATAATACCTAACACAATATAAATACTATGCATTATATATGCTATGTCCTCCCACTGTACTGTTTAGGAAATAACGACAAGGAGAAAGCATCTGGCCAGGCATGGTAGTACGTACCAGTAATCCTGCTACTCAGATTACAGAGGTAAGATAATCACAAAGTTCCAAGCTACCCTGCGCAAACTATAAAGGCCTATGTCAAAATTTGTTCAAGACAGGTCCTCACTTTGCAGTGCAAGCTGGCTTTGAACCTATTATGCAGCCCAGGTTAGGCTCAAACGCACAGAGATGTTCATGCCTTACAAAGGCTGGAATTATAGGCATGCATCATGCCTGACTTGTCTCAAAATTATTTAAAAACTTTTTAAAGGTTGGAGATATAGCACCCCTGAGTTCCATTCTGTAAATGTCATCATGCCACTAAGTTACAGGCCAGGATGCTAGAAGAGCTTATATGAGGCCCAGAGTCAAGTAACCTTAGTACATAGGTGGCGGGCAGGGATTGAGAGCAAAGGCAGTCTGTGCACAGTGTCTGAAGGCAGCATGATCTTATCCAATCTGGGAACTGAAAGACACGTGTAGCCATCCAAGCTAAGAGAGCAAGTTCATAGCTGCAATAAGAATCTGGACCTCCAAAAAAGAGGCCTAGACCAGGTACAATTTAAAGGTCTTTGGTTTAGAAATGGTATTTCATGTAACAGAAAGCAGAGAGTTCTCAGGCAAAATGAGTGAGACTATGGGTAGAAAAAGGTTAGGATTATTTGTCAAATCACAGAAAAATGTGTGATTCTTCTCCTTGCAAACAAAAGAATTAGTATTATGAATTGTTAAAATTACAGCAGTGTTCTATTTGTTCAGAAGATGTAAAATGTATAAAGTTCTTGAAGAAATGCCAAGAAAAATACTTGCCCTTAGTGTAAGGGGTTACATATTATACAGTAGCTTACTTAGCAGAGCACTTCCTTCTAGTCTAAACTGCCCTAGAAAAGGAATCTTAACAAAGTAATACATCTGTGTACTTCACGAGACAGAAATGCTGAGTCTGCAGAACTGCCTGCTAGGGAAACTACTTCAGGATAAGCATTCAACAAGTCCTAGAGGTATGTGGCATCAAGAAAGACAGAACAACCTTTTGCTCTATGTACTAAGAAATTACCAACTTTCAGGACTACAACTATTTCCTTAAACAACTTTCCCTGCACAGCTGCTGGTGAAGATTACATAGTATGTAATCAGTCTACTAAGCAGTGACCAGGTTACAGTTCAGAAAGAGCTAAGTTAAAATGTTCCACATTTTATGGAAGTATGACATGCCTTAATGGAAACTCACCTGATTTATTTGAAGCATGTTAAGACAATATTGATCAAACTTCTGAATCCCTCAGGGCTCCAAAAACTGGAAAATGAAAATGAAGAAATTAAGTTCAACTTAGGTGGTAACCCTAGTGACCAGCATTTTAAACACACACCTTCGTCTTTTTTTTTTTTTTGAGACTGGGTCTCACTGTGCAGTTCAGGTTGGGCTTAAGCTCACTTTGTAGCTCAGGCTGGTCTCAAACTCACAACAATCCTCCTGCCTCAGCTTCCCAAGTGCTGGGATTACAGGCATGAGCCACTACACCTGGCTTAAACACACACCATTGATCAAAGTCAAATATACAATGGAGTTTGTTGATCCAAATAAGTCATAAAACTTTCTGTGATGATAATGCTCTGTACATATGCTGCATATGCTGTACAATCCAGGAGACACTAGCTACAAGCAACTACTGAGCATGTGAAACATAACTAATGCAACCAAGAACGTAAATGTCTATTTTCCCGAATGCTAATTTAAATTTAAATATACACATATGACTAATGGACAGTGCAGCTCTAGATTGCTGAACAAAGTCCCAGTTCTAGAGTTCAAAAAAAAAAACAGAAAAAGACAGTAAAAGGGAAGCTGTTTACAAATCTTGAAAGTTCCAGAATAACATTTCATTTATGTACCCTTGCTCTAGTCAGTTTTTAAAACAGCTCTGTTCCCATCCTCTATGATCATTCATGATAAGCTAATTCTACAGAAGACGGAATACATGTTATGGAATAGCATACACAGTGTGATAACCTTGTTAGACATGTTCTTTTTCTAGTTTTGTATTGTGATTGCTTCGTATCATCAGTATAAAAATACTATGCACATTAAAATTTTACATAACATTTTCTTAAAAACAACAGTCACTGTCATGATATAATCAAATTGCTGTATATGGCCAGAAATCCTCCCTTTGATTGCATTTCTTTTCATGAGCTAAGTTAATTTAGAAATAGATGCCAACAAAGGGGAGCAAACCCCAGACTTATCTGTAAACAAATCCTACCATCTTAAAATGGGAAAGGTTCACATAAAATATAAATGTGCAGGTACCTCCCACTTAGAAAATTACCTACCAATCAAGAAAATAGGAAAACAGCTAAATCTCATCATTTGGGTAGAAATTTTGATGCTGTAAAATCTTCATAGTTAACTTTCCCTCAGAGCCAAGATTGTACAGTTGTTTACAGAGACGCACATGTATCTGGCTACCATTTTCTCATGATGACAATTAGTCAATTCAGAAGGACTCTTGAAAACTCTGAATGTTTCTTACACTAGTGTCCTCGCATCTGTATATCTGTATATCTCAATTTTTATTGCTTTTCTAAGACAATAGGATGCTATAAAAGAGTACTGGGCCTGGGTAATGTTAAATTTGAGTTTAGTCTAGATTCTTTAGGAAAGTAACTTTTTTTTTTTCATTTATGTATTTGGTACAAGGTCTCACTAAGCAGCGCAGACTCACAGTGACCCTCCTGTTTTGGGCCTCCTTAGCGCTGGGATTACAGGCGTGCGCCATCACACCCAGACTCGGCTATCAGCTCACCTAGCCCCAGGGGTAGAAGCAGGGCTGGTGCAGCATGAGGAGACTGGCATGGAACCCTGATTCCTGTGCTTGCCAAAGCAGGCATTTAGTCCACTAAACTATTTTACCGGCCCCAGGAAACTACCTTCTAAACCTTGGTCAAATTAATTTGTTCTATCTTTGCTTTCTTTTTCCATTCTTCAGTCTTCAAAAAGTGAGCTAAGCCAGGTGGTATATGCCTGTAATCCCAGGACTCTAGGAGACTGAGGGAAGAACTGCCACCAAGCTTTACCCCACCTTGGGCAACTTAGCAACTTAGTGAGACTCTGTCTCAAAATTTAAAAAGGAGGTGTGGGCTTGAGATGCAACTGAGTGCAAAGGCCCTGGAGTTTAACTTCTATTACACCACCAAAACAAAACAGCAAATTAAAGTACTTTTATAGTAAACAGCCTCTAACAGAACACAGCAGAAATAATGAAATAAAACTTCCCAAATTAGGATATGAAAAGTCTTATATTTTGCCTTCTTTTAGCCTCTTACTTGCTCTGGAAGAGAACAGATGCCATATATTGAGGTGTCATTTTGAAGAAGTCCACATATGGTAGAGAATTGGGAAACCTCTGGCCAAAAGCCAGCAAAAAGAGAAGTCTCCAGTCCAATAGCCCCAAGGAACTAAATCCTGCCAAGATCACACAAGAATGAGTTGGGAAGGAAGTCTTCTCCCACCAGTCAAACTTTTGGATGTGACTGCAGTACAATCGAAAGCTTCACTGCAACCTTAAGTGGCCCCAAGTCACAGTAGCTTGGTGCACCCTCATTAACCCACAGAAGCCATAGATAATGCTTATAACTATAAGCCCTTAAACTGAGTTCATTTGCTGTGAAATAAATATGACAACTCAATTCAACTCTAAAACTAAATACTGCCATTGTACTTCATTAATTAACTTGTAATAAATTCCCTGCTCAACATGAACAAACAAGTTGGAATCTGAATGTGGTAAATTATAAAACTTACATTTAAATGTTTAATTCAAAAGTAGAGGTCATTAAAAAGTACACATTCATCAACTAGTATTAAAATATGCTATAACTAACCAGGCATGGTGGCACATGCCTATAATCCAGCACTCAGGAGGCTGAGGCAGGAAGATCACTGAGTTTGAGGCCAGCCTGGGCTACAAAGTGAGTTCAAGACCAGCCTGAACTGCATGGTGAAACCCTGTCTCAAAAAAGCCAACAACAATGACAATAAAAGCTGTAACTAAAACAGCAACTAAATCAATTTTCTCTTCAATCAGAAACAATTCATTTGAAAGTTGTAAATAAATTATTAAAAATATCTTAGTAATTTAGTGTCCTTTATTTTTCTAAATTTAGCATTATTTATTAAACATGCATAAATTCTGAGCTCACTGCAATTTTATTTAACATAAATGTCTAAACATTAACAATATATGTATTTTTTCAGTATTAGAACTTAGTGACATAGGTAACTGACTCCAAGAAGTAGGCACAGTATGATACTGAGGCATACTTTTAAAAAGTCTTTTTTTTTTTTTTTTTTTGCAGTACCAAGGCTTGAACTCATGACCTCGCACTTGCCAGGCAAGAGCTTATTCTACTGAGCTATCTCCCCAGCAAAAATTCCAATCTTCTAATATATAAAAAATATGTCATGAATTAACAAAACTGAAAATATCTATTCCCTTAAAACTGACTATTTTAGGCAGGCTTGGTGGTGCACACCTGTACCACTAGCACTCTTGGGGGCTGAGGGAAGATAACCACAAGCTCAAGCCAAGCCTACACAACCCAGTGAGACTCTGTCTTAAAAAATAAAGGAGTATGGGATGTAACTCCATGCAAAGGGCTTATATTCAATCCCAAGAACTGAAAAAAAACTACAATTTTAAGCTTTTCCTTCACAATTATGAAGAGTTATAAAATAAACCAAAACAGATACAACTAGCCTATGTATACCAGCACACTGAGGTAAGTAGACAATATTCTAAAATTCTTTTTAATCAAAGAAGTTACTACATCAGTATAAAAAATGTAATTCACAACTACAGGAACTATTCAATATGCCTACTACAGTGGCACATCTCAAGAACCCATTTAAAAACATACCCAATCCACTGCCATATCTTAAACAACTTGATAAAAATATCAAGACATATCAGTAAGATGTGGGACAGTTTTACACCACCTAAGGCTTCATAATATCCACCTCACTCTACTGTCAAAAAGTTTCCAGAGCCTGGCATTGTGGCACACACCTGTAATACCAGCTGAGGCAGGACGAAAGCTGCAAGTATGAGGCCGGGCTGTACTGTACAGTAAGTTCAAGGCCAGCAAGATCCTGTCTCAAACAAACAAACAACAACAAAAAAAAAAAAAAAAAAAAAAAAACAATCCAGCTACAATATAATCCAATTACAACTAAGTACTTTTGGAGAAATCTACGCACATGTTTCAAAAATGTCCTACAGTGCTATCCAGTCAGGCATTTTGGAACATGCAGTTCCTGACTCCAAGCTACCAAACAAACAAATACAAAAACAGGTGGGGCAGAGGATGGAGAGAGCATGAAAACTGGGAAGACTCAAGAAGGTCTAAAGATCCAACCTCTACATGCTGCTAACTCTCTGTTTTAAATGAGCTGCATTGTGCCCACCTGATAAATTAAAAGCTGTACAAAGTTAAATCTATATAAACCTCAACAAAAACTACTTTATAGAACACTAATTCAGTATAAACTTTTTAAAACTTTTTATTTATTTGGCACAGGGTCTCACCACGCAACTCAGATTCTAGTGACCCTCCTGTCTCAGCCTCCCCAGTGCTAGGATTACAGGCGTGTTCCACCATGCCCAGCTTTGGTGGCCAGCTCAGTGGGCCTGGGGTTCCAGGGCTAGCGCGGCACACAGTACTGGGCCCCCTTGAGCTTGTCAGGCAGGCACTCACAGACCTGCCTATGATTACCGAACTATTTCCCCAGCTCTATAAACATTTTATATGAGCACCCATTTGACAATAAGAAAAGTGAAAGCAGTTACTATTCTCATCCTCAGACTACAAACTATCACCAAACTACATATCAGTTCTGCAAAAAAAATTCAGGCAATGACAGACATAAGTGTTACAATTATAATACTAAATATGTATCTATATCTTGAGTACCTAAGAGAGCACAAATATATGTATACATATACATGCACAAACATATATGTAGTTCATCATACTTATAGACTGCATACTGATCTCTATTCAGTCTAGTATAAACAGACCACCATGTCTAGATTTTTTCCTCTCTATAATCAATACTCAGAGCTCAAAAGAGTAAAAAAGGAAATGACAGAAGAGTTTGGGTACAAATAAAACAAATGTTTTGATAAACTACATATTCAAGAATCTAAATAGGAAACCTCTCAACCTCACTTTCTGTGCTTAAAGCTTGATTACTATATTACATATATTTCTGTTCTTTGTCAAAAAGATAAAAGCCACTCCTTCTACAATTTCATTCTAGACAGGATGAGTATTGAAAAATGTAAAATTGTTAAGGTTTTCTATGCTGAAATATTTAGGAGTAAACGACCATAATATACATACTTTACCCTTTAAAAAGTCTAGGCAAGATGTATGACAGAAATAAGAATCAAAAAATGAAAACAATAAATGGCTACAGTGGTAGCAGGTAAATCTGAATAAATATTACAATGCTTTCTGCATGTTATTCTTGTAACTTTTTGGTATAATTACATCATTCCCAAAATAAAACGTTAAAATTTAAAAATTTCAGCTGGACACTATTGCCCATAGCTGCAACCCCCAGAACACTGGGAAGAAAAGGCAGAAAGATCGTAAGTTGTATTCCAACCTGGAGTACTAGAAAGGCTCTGTCTCAAGTTTAAAAAGGACTGGGAATAGCCAGATGGAATGGTGCATATCCGTACCCATAGAACTAGGGAGATCACTGTGCATTTGAGGCCAGCCTGGGCCATATAGTGTGTTCCAGGCCAGCCTGTACTATCTTGACTTGCATACATATATACATACATACATACACACATACATACATACATGGCTGGGAATGTACTTTAGTTCAAAGACCCTGGGTTCAATCCCCAGTACTAAAAAAAAAAAAAAAAAAAAAAAAAAATTAAATGACATGTTATTTGAAATGAACATTACATACTTGGATCATGTGGCAATACTTTCTAAATTATAAAATGCTTTTTAAGGGAAAAAATAGAGATCTGAAAAGAAGTATGTACCATACCTTATCAACTAATCATCACTTACAAGTAAATTTCATATTACACTGCCATGTAATGAAAATGGCAATGAAACTAGAGTTGAAGTCATAGCAGAAAAGAAGAAAAAAAGCACACACCTCCTACTGCCAGTTTGGCATTAGTGCTTCACAAATTTTATATAGGCCTACTGCAAAATGTAGCAAATCCACAATTCAAGTGATATGTGAAATCACTCATTTGCAATAAAATATAGACAAATTGAGTCAGGCAAGGTAGCCTATGTCTGCAATCCCAGCCCTCCAGGCTGAAGCAGGAACATAAATTCTAGTTCTGCCTGGGCAATTTAGCAACTTGCCAGAGATGGTCTCAAAGTTTACAAAAAAAGTAGGGGGCGGCAGAGAAGGACAGAAAGCAAGAGAGAGGAAGAAAAGGGGTGTTTTAAAGAATTGAGGACAGAGTTCTGGGGAAACGCTTTGGATTCATAGATTAAAAAAAAAAAGATAAACTGAACAATGAAAAAATTGCCAATTATAAAACAATCGAGAGGCAAAGTAAACTTGGGTTTTCAGTTTTATTAGGTAAGATTTTTCCATTGCAGCTCTATTCACAACAGTATATTTGAATCATTTTAAGAAAGCAAGAATGGGGGGAAAAATAGCCTGAAGAAACGTTGCAATCTTTTCTCCTACGATGTTACTATCATCTTGCCTGCTCAACACGATTTTGATCTCAAGTGTACACGATGCAAAACATAAGGATACATCAGAATGTAAGTGATGCTCCGCAAAAGTTCCCCCAAATTATGAACTCGAACATTAAATACAGGCTTTTAGTTAACAGTAGGATATATTTAAAGGATCGTCTCTACCCTTTCAGCAGGGTTCACCCACTTTTAAATTCTTCAGTACATTCCCGGGTCTACCCTAATTGGATGGCCCTTCTCTCTAAGTAGTTCTTAACGAGAGATGGGGGGATGGGGGGGGCAGATAACACAAAAAATACAGTTTTAAAGAAGATTCTCAATGCAAAATTCTGCATATAATTTCAGGGGCGTCTACAACCCAGGACCACTATCCCCGCCCCTCCCCGCTCAGCTTCACATCCACCACAACTACCTCTGCGGAGCACCCCCTCCCCACGCCCCCGTCCCGGCTTATCCCAGGAGGGCCTGGAGTGCCCATCCTCACACCTCGGCTTGGGTAACCAAGCTTTGTCCCTCGCTCAATTCCCTGCGCCCGTGCAAGGTCACCACTGCCAACTGCCCCTTTAAGCCGAGCCACCCCCGTAGTATTCCCGAGAGCCACAGCACAACTTGCCTGTCAGAGGATGTGTTCTGTCCCCTCGGCCCCACCTACCATCCCCATTTCAGCGAGTTACGTCTACGCCACTTGCCCATTACACGGAGAGCCACTGCCGCCACCCTGGCGCGCCCGGCCCCGCGCCCGCCCTCCTC
>PVKA01024846.1:0-16534 GCA_004027165.1 Ctenomys sociabilis
GAGGAGAACAAGTAAATGGAATACTTGCTATGAAAAAGCCAGAACCAAGTAGTATGAGGCACTTAGGCCCATCCTCTGCTTGGCCAGAGATAGGACTCACCACAACACCAGGCTCTGGAGCTGTTCTTCCTCCCTCAACCTGTACCCCATGAGACATGGGAGACTTACCGCATCAGCTGTCTGTTGTGTTTGCTCTCCCTGATTCCCACTTCTTGAAGGATGCTCCACACCCTGCCTTGGTAAGCCTGTGGAAGATGAGGACTGGAGGCCACCTGTTCCATGTAGGTCTCTAAGGTGTTATTTATATACCCAGACCACTCACAAAGGGGGAAAGAGGTTGAAGGCCGCTATTTCAAAGCCAGCAGACCCTTCGCCAAGGCTGTCATACTTGGCTCTCACCTAAGGGTCAAAGCCCTGGACTCCTGGACACAGCCACTTTTCATATAAAGCTGGTGCCTACTATTGTCATCTTGCCTGGAAAGGGTTGATAGACTCTGTGGCTATAAAACTTGTGGTATGGGCTATCTGCTCTATTTGAGGCTTATTAGATTACTCTGGGGAATGTGCTGGAAGGAAAAAGAAACAGTCTCCAGAAACCTACCCTGCCCCTACCCAAGGAGATCTGGAGGAAATAGTGCTCCTACCAGCCACTTCCCCAGTGCTCTTCGCAGCAGGGCATGATGGCTGTGCAGGTCCGCGTGCATCAGCTTCTGTTGCTCAGCTGCCTGAAGGGCCAGGCTCTGTGGACAGAGGACAGCACAAGCACTATAGAGGTGACTGAGGTGGAAGTTACTTCCAGGTGTGCCAGGTGTGCCTCCAATTTACACTCTGTGTGGGCTCATGGAAGCCTCAGTTTCCTCACCTACAATTATATACTTCCTGAAGGTTTTCTGAGGATCAAATGGGTTAAGTGTGTGACTTACAGGAAATGCTTGATCAATGTCAGCTTGAATTATATACATTCAATACAGTCCCCATAATGGTTATATGAGGAATTTTGGATTCAGAAAGTCTAGATCAGCCTAGCACCTAGAAGAATATGGAGTCATGAGCAAACTGTCTCTCAGAAGTGAAGACACTTCTCATCTGCTGCCTGTCCTCCTCCCTAGTCTAGAGGTAGGCTGCTCCCAAGGAACTGTCCAGGAGCCCATTTGTCTGCTCTGAGTCACAACAACACACAGCTCCACCTGTCCAAAAGCAGCCCTTGGGTGGTGCCCACACTGAAGTCTTACCTCCCTCCACTTGCTCCAGGCCCAGCTCAGGAGCCGCCCTAAGTGAAAGCGTGCAGCCCTTACTCTGCCGATCCTCCTGCAGGGAACAAACGAAGCTTAGCACTGCAGCCCAGGCTAGCTGCCTGATGGCTCCCATTCAAGGCCCCTGGGGCCCTCTCAGTCATAAATACTTTGCGGAGAAGAGGCACAGGTATTTCTGAAGAGCAGAATTTGGGCTCTTTCCCACAGAAGTACACTTGCAAAGCTTTGCACATACATTCATGGGGCTTCAAGCAGCTTTATACTTTCTCCACTGCAGGCATGCTAAAGCACCCCACTGAAAAGGAGGTTGAATGTGACCAGGATGTGGGAGGTAGTGAGATTCACAGAGTATGGAGTACAGAATACCACAACAGATGCAAAAAATTACCAAAAAAGGATGATCTTTGCAAAGGCCACATGTCTACCTAGCCCCTTGTAGCCACATGGAATGGTAAAAATAATGCCACAACCTTTCCACAGCCAGTCAGTCACCAGCCCTGGAATGGCCAGCTCTACTCAGATGGGCGCATCAGCCTGTTCCCTGGATATGGTCATTTCAAATGGGCTCCAACTACAAACAGGATGTGGCCAATGGACAAGACCTCCCAGATCCAAGAATACTATGTCCCTGTGAGATCCTGGGGTTGGGAGGATCATGAGGTGCACCAACATCCTGTCACTATGGACTCAGTTTTCCTTGGAAGATTTTGGATTGAATTTCTGGAATTTGCTGCCAGTCTAGTGTAACATTACCCTCTAGATAGGCACTTGGAGCTGACAGTGCTGCTATAGTCAAAGCTGGCCTGGGCTGGGGAGGGTTGGAGCAGAACAATCCACTCACTCTCTTCTGAGCCCTTGGGCACGCTCCTTCCAGACACAGAAAGCATTTCTGAGCAGTCTATGGTGGTGCTGGGCACAGGCCACTGCTTCCCACTCCCACTCCTGGTGACACGCTGCTGCCCGCTGGAGCCACATGGACCAGAACATGCGCAGAAGCTGCCTCTCTGCCTGGAGGATGGCCTAAGGCAGAACAGGAGGAAGAGAACAGAATAGGTCAGGTAGGAGAGAGGCACAGAAGCTGGGAAAATCTGCAGGCCACAAATAATGAGTAAGAAAAAAATAAAGGATATTCAGGAGATGCTCTAACCCAGAAGCAACCTGCAAACTCCGATAGCCGATGGCCACAGATATGTAGATCTCGCTCCTAGGTTATGGGGCCCAGCCGAGCCATGTGGGCCTGGCTTCCCTGCAACTTTCTAAGGTGGGGGGACACAGGACAGGGGCTTTAAATAGGTCCTACCTCTCCAGGCACTGCCACAGGACAGCCACTTACTAGTCTCTCTGCCAAGCGGTTTTCTCGATGCTGAAACATCTTCTGCCGCCAGACAGTAAACATCTGCTTCTGTAACATCTCTCTAAAAACAATGTAAGGGCCATGAAAGAAAAATGAGCTGGGCGTGGTGGCACATGCCTTTAATCCCAGCACTTGGGAGGCTGAGACAGGAGGATTGTTGTGAGTTCAAGACCAGCCTGAACTGCATAGTGAGACCCTGTCTCAAAAAGACAAAGAAAAAAAAGAAAGAAAGAAAGAAAGAAAGAAAGAAAGAAAGAAAGAAAGAAAGAAAGAAAGAAAGAAAGAGAAAAATGAAAAGTGCTTAACATAAAAGACAAAAATCCAACAAAACCAAGTTCCAAATAATTGGATTTTCTTTAACAAATTCTCATAGAAAAGGAAAGGAATATAGGCAACAGTCAAAAGAAAAAAAGACACCCCCCCAAACCATCACACACACATATCTCCAGTTACTTTCAGAATGAACATTTTATTCATTGTGTAGAATAAAAACAATTCAGACTCTAAGGCACTAATTCTTTTTTGGAGGAACCGGGGATTGAACTCAGGCCCTTGCGCTTGACAGGGAAGCACTTATTCCACTGAGCTATCTCCCTGGCCCCAACTAATTCTTTTTGATAAACAAGTAATTTTGGGGTTACATGTTGGATATGCAACCTCTAAAAGGTTCACCATAACTGACTAGGGGCAGCCCAGGGCAAAGGCCCTGGGTGCAGTCAAGGTAATTAAAAAAAAAAAAAAATTCAGTCAGGTGTGGTAGCACATACTGGTAATCCTGTAACACGAGCACTGGGGGGGGTCACGGTAGGGGGACTGCTCAAGATCAACCTGACCTATACTGCAAGACCTATACTGCAACAACACAAAAATTATGATGAAGCCAGCATGGTAAAGCATCCTAGAAGGATAGTAAACTTAAGCCCATTTTGGACAACTCAGCAACTTAGTAAGAATCTGTCTCTAAATAAATAGATGATAGATAGATAGATAGATAGATAGATAGATAGATAGATAGATAGACAGACAGACAGACAGACAGACAGACAGACAGACAGACAGAGTCAGTCAGTCAGTCAGTCAGTCAGATAGACACATTGGGGATGTAGTTCAGTGTGATGGCCTTGGTTCAATCAGTATTCTTAGCTGGTGATGGCACACGCCTGTAATCCCAGCACTGGTAGGGCTCAGGCAGGAGGATCGCTATGAGTTCAAGGCCAGCCTGGGCTACATAAGAAGTTCAAGAGCAGCCTGCACTACACAGTGAGACCCTGCCTCAAAACAATACAAATAACAAAACAAAACACAACACAACAATAAAAAGGTCAAGCCATCCAAAGATAACAAAATCTCAGTCAGGCTTTCACCATCCTTCAAGCTTCCGGGCTACTTCCTGTCTCTACTTCACCCCTCCAACCTCTTGTACAACACAGTGAGACTCTTGTCTTTAAAAAAACAAAAAGCAAAACAAAAAAAGCCAGCTGTCAACATAGTTTTTATCTATTTCTGAACATTATAACAAATCAAGAGCCAACATGATACTAAGTGGACAAAAACTGAAAGTTTTCACTTTTAAATCAAGAACAAAACATGGGGGGCCAGGGAAATGACCCAGTGGAATAAGTGGAATAAGTGCTTCCCTGGCAAGCACAAGGGCCTGAGGTTTCATCCCCGGTTCTGCCAAAAAGAAGAACAAGACATGGATGTCCAATGTTACCACTCTTATTCAATATAGTTCTGGAAACATTATACAGAGTGATTAGACAAGAGAAAGAAATAAAAGGAATAAGTCTAGGAAAGGAAGAAGTTATCAATATTTGAAGATATCATAATACTCTACATAAAAGACTCCAAAAACTCCACTTCTACATTTAATAAACAAACTCAGTAGCACAGCTGGATATAAGCACTCAAAAATCAACAGCATTCCTGCACACGAAGAACAGAGAGAAATTAGGGAAATAACACCTTTCACAATAACATCTCCAAATATGAAATACCTAGGAAGCAATCTAACAAAGGAAGTAAAAGACTTACACTGGAGCTGGGGAGATAGCTCATCTGTTTAAGCACCTACTGGCAAGCACAAGAACCTGAGTTTGACCCCTGGTACCACATGCTACACTGGCCCCAGAACCCCCAGCACACCGTGCTGGCCCAAAAACCAGGCTTCGTGGCATATGCCTATAATCCCAGCAATGGGGAGGCTGAGACGGGAGAATCATTACAAGTCTAAGCTGAATTATGAGACCCTGTGTTGAATAAATTAAACAAACAAACAAAAAACACTTCTACACTGAAAACTACAATACTCCAAAAAAGGAGACTGAAGAAGTTAGCAGAAAATTGGAAGAATATCCCTTGTTCTCGGGTAGGAAGAACTTACATAGTGAAAATGGCCAGACTTCCAAAATACAATCCTGATAAAAATTCCAACAGCATATCTCACAGAAAACACTTCTAAAATTCATTTGAACCAGAAGAGTCCTAGAATAGCAAAGGCAATTCTGGAGAACAAAGGCAAGGCAGAGGGCATTGCCATCTTTGACTTAAAATTATACTACAAAAAGATTATACTACAAAACTGCTATTAAAAACAGCATAGTACTGGCAAAAAAATCAGACTGAAGAATCAATGGAACAGATCAGAAATGCAGAAACAACTCTCAAACCACTCATTTACCTTACCTTATCTTTAACAAAGATGACAAACACATTCACTGGAAGAAAGATAGCCTCTTTAATAAATGGTGCTAGAAAAGCTGGCTCTCCATATGCAGAAAATTAAAATTAGATCCATATCTTTCACCATGCACTAAACTAAAAGATCCAAATTATTATTATTATTTTTTTTTTTTTTGGCGGAACTGGGAATTGAACTCAGACCCTTGTGCTTGCCAGGGAAGCACTTATTCTACTGAGCCATAACCCTAGCCCCAAGATCCAAATTATTAAAACAAAAACATTAAATTTGCTTAACATAGAGTAGATAGAACTCTTGACACAGGTAGAAGCAAAGATTTTATGAATAAAACCACAATTGCACATGAACTATCACAAAGAATCAACAACTGTGATCTCATCTTATGAAAAGCTTTTGCACTGCAAGAGAAATTAATAGAGTGGAGAGACAACTACAGTGTGAGGAAAATGTTTTGCCAGCTATTCCTCAAAGGACTACTATCTAGAATACATAAAGAACCAAAACATCAGAAACCCCCAATTTAAAGACACAATCCAAAAACAGGCATCATAGGTGAATACACACTTGTTAGACAAAGAAGTAGAAATGGCAAATAAATATTAAGAAAAAATGTTCAATATCATTGGTCATTTGAGAAGCAAATTAAAGCACTGAGATTCCATCTCACCCCAGAAAGAAGAGCTGAAATCATGGGCTGGAGAGATAGCTCAGTAGAATAAGTGCATGCCTGGCAAGCACAGGGTCCAGAGTTCAAACCCTGGTACCACAAAAATTTTTTTTTAAAAAATCAGGGCTGGCCTGATAGCTCAGCAGACTAAAGTGCCAAGCAGGCAGAGCACAGTGGCCAGGGTTCAATCCCTGCTGTGCCATGCTGTGTCAGCCCCGCCCACAGGAAGCACTAAGACAGTGATGGAGATTAGGCATGGTGGCACATGCCTATAGTCCCAGCACTTGGGAGGTTGAAAACAGGAGAATCACTATGAGTCTGATCTATGTAGTGAGACCCTATAGAACCTGTCCTAAACACAGAAATAAAAGGAAAAAAAATAAAAGACATTAACCAATGACAAATGCAGGTGAGGTTGTGGAGAAAGAACCCTTCTCCACTGCTGGTGGGAGCGTACACTGGTACAACCACTATGGAAATCAGTAGGGGAGATTCCTCAAAACACTAAGACTAGAGGTTCCATTTTAACCAGCTACCTCCCTTCTAGGTATCTTCTGGAAAGAAACAAAAGCAGGGCTGGGGAGATGGCTCAATAGAATAATTCCTGGTTCCACTAAATAAACAAACAAATAAATGAATGAATGAATGAATGAATGAATGAATGAATGAATGAATGAATGAATGAATAGGCCAGGGAAATGGCTCAGTAGAATAAGTGTTTCCCTGGCAAGCGCAAGGCCCTGAGTTCAATCCCCAGTTCTGCCAAAAAAATAAAAAAATAAAAAAAAATAGTACTATATGTATGCCCATGTTTGTACTGACAGTTTATATTAGCTAAGTCTTGGAAAAAACCCAAATGCCTATCAACTGATGAATGGCTAAGAGATGTGGTTTTTTATATGCATGAGAACTACTCTGTTAAACTTGAGATATTCCTAGGTAAATAGAATGTACCTTGAGACCATACCCAAGTGAAATAAATCAGACTCACTTGTGTAAGTACTGCACTGGTATGAGAAACCAAAAGTGTATAACAGATGTTGTGAAATAAGAAGAAAATGTTCAAATAGGAAGGGGAAGTAGGCAGGAAGAAAGGGAAATAGAAGCAAGAAGAAAATGAGAAAAAAAGGAAAAGTGGAAAGAAAGCTTTTGTAATAAGTAAGAGAGAGGGGAAGAAGGGTTGAAGAGAGGGTAGGAGAATGGTGGAAAAAGAAGAAGCAGTAATATAATATATACAGGTACCAATTCTCTATGATGAATGAATATGATTATGTGTATCTAAAATGTACCAATAAACTTAATTTTTTTAAAAAACCTACCAACCAAGAAAAAAAGACAAACTATAATTTTTAGTCATAATTGATGAGCATTCACAATAAATTCTGTCGTCCTAAAACACTCCTAATAGTACAGAAGATGGATACTGGCAATTTTAATTTACTAAATCTCAAACCAATGCTAAAAAAAATTGGCTTAACATGAGAACCACAAATCAAACTGATTCTAAGGGTTAGGAAAATTGTTATATTTGACACTGGGTACCTTGCTAATATTTGATGTGTATTATCCCAATTGGTTTTCATGACAAACTATGAGACAGGAAGTTTTTTTTTTTTTTTTTTTTTTTTCTGGAACCGGGGATTGAACTCAGGCCCTTGCACTTGCCAGGCAAGCGCTTATTCCTACTGAGCTATCTCCCCGGTCCCTCTATCTCACTGGTCTCTGAGACAGGGACTATTATTTAACTATCTCTACCATGCATTCAAGGAGACTGATGTGCAGAGTGAGTGACCTACCCAGGGTAACAGAGATGCCAAGTGGCAAAAACAAAGGTTTGAACTCAGGCCTAAACAGCTTCTCAACCATACCCTCAATTACTCTTATCCCTCATAAACCAAGGAGGAGGAAACTTAAAAGACTAAATTTAATAAAAAGATCAGCGAGGCATGGTATGGCACATCTGTAATCCTAGCACTCAGGATGCTGAGGCAGGAGGATCACCATGAGTTCGAGGCCAGCCACTGGGTTACATCAGCAAGTTCAAGACCAGCCTGTACTACATACTGAGACTCTGCCTCAAAACAAAACAATAATAAAAAGATCAAACCATCCAAATATAACAAAATCTTAGTCAGGTTTTCACCATCCTACAAGCCTCCAAACTACATCCTGTCTCCAATTCACATGCCAGTCTCTTGTCTCCAGTAATAATTTTGGAGGTGACAGTTTTGGAGAGTATCCCAAGTACAGAGTACATCAATTTAAGTTGGAGAGAGACAGAGGGAGGGAGGGAGTGGGAGTGTGTGTGTGTGCATACAATAGGAAAAATTGAATTTAACATACAACAGAAATACTAACTGCTTATTTGTAAAGAAAGAGGTGTGCACATTTTAAATACTAAATCCATTTCTCAAATGGACTTTATAGCAGACCACAAACAGCAATCAGGTAAATGTAAAGCTGCTCCTTCAGAAGAGGGCAGAGATAAGAGGTGTGCCTTTGGTAGCCTCTATTCTTGAAACTACCTACCCTAAAATCATCTCCTTGGACTTTATACCCAAGGGCTCCAGAGTGCTGGGTGATCTCAAATCAGCATCTGGAGCCCTCTAAATTCAAGATTATCCTGTTTTTCCTATTGTATGCGCACCCCCAGCCTCTCCAACTTAAAGTGATGTACTCTATACTTGGGATACTCTCCAAAACTGTCAACTTACCAGTTCCATGCACTTCTCTAAACATTTACCCATCACCTGTCTATAGAATCACCCAACCCCCAGTTTGGGCCTCTATCCTCATCCCCCTGCTTCATAGGAAGCCACCCTCACATACTTCCTTGTTCTCCAGCTACCCTCAGTACCAGCTCTGAGCTTCTAGAAGAATCTGTGCCCAGACATAACTAAGGATTAATAGATTTATTCATTTGGTTTTCAGTTATTTCCTGTGTATCAGCCTTGTCTTTTCACAAAAGCTTAAAGCTCCTACAAAGTCACTGAAGAGATGCTCCTCTTGATCAAGAAAGAACCACTTGGACTTTGGAATGAGAGATAAGAATTTACATCCTAGGTCTCCTCACTTACTGATGGTGTTATCATGGATATAGGTTGTTTATCATTCTCAATCTGCTCTCTCAAGACTGCTATGAGAAGGAAATTATTAATGAAGGTAATTATGTCACAGGCAGAAGAAGCTTATATATTTGCTTTCTTTCATCACATAACTCCAACTCATAGTGGCTGACACAGTGATTAACAATTTCTTCATTATGTTCTGCCAACACATTATAAGGAGCTGCTATGGGCAAGTTTGGTCCCATGGGAGCTAAAAAGATGTAGGGTAGCTCCTGGATATTTGTAACTTTGTTGATGACTATAATTTTAGAGTAAAGAATGCCAGGTCTTGCAAAGCAACTAAACATTTCAGGGAAATCACACTCAAGAATGCCAGCCAAGGGCAGGCCAGGTCCTACCATGCTGATCCAGAAAGCTAATGGTGTTTGTAATGGAATTCTCAGCCTCGTGAAATAAGGACAGGGCACAAAACACAGGCTATTTGTAAAATACTTGCAATCAAGATGGACAAAAGTTTTCCCAAAGGAAATAACTGTCTTTTTTCATTAATGAAATCAATAGGCCCACCTTATCGAAAACCTGTGAAGGACCAGAAGTTGGGGGGTTGGAAGGGAGAGAAGCATAGTATGGTTGCTATAGCTGGATTAGAGATATCTGATAGGAACTGCATGCGTACCTGTGAAAACAGGTTGCTCTTGTGTTGAAGCCGCTTTGCTGCTGGTGCCATCGCCAGAGTTTATTCCATGTGTAGAAGGCAGCAGACAGGGCTCTGTGTTGGAAATGACCATTTGCTCTGGCCTGCAGTTGCTAAAGTAAAATAATGAGTAGCTTTTGTGCTTTGCTTTTGTTTATTTTTCACCAAACAATTTTTTGGGGTCACACTCAAGAGGAAGAATTGCTTCCTGTACAATGAAATTGATAAAAAAATAAAAATCATTGTTTAATCTTTACTAGGTAAAAATGAAAGACAAAAATTATTCACTTCCTTAATTCTATGCAACCTATCCTCTTCATATATATTTAGATAAATACATATGCACCCATGGGTACACCTAAGTTCTTTCTTTTCTGCTTAGAGATATTCATACTCATTAGCTGTTTTATCTGATTATCAATATTTAATGCGGTGATACATACAGGTGTTGGGAACTTAAAACCTTTTTTAGTCTTTTGTCATGTGTGTTTGTAGGAGAACTATGAGTTTAGTTTCTTTTTTTTTTTTTTTTTGTCTTTTTGAGACAGCGTCTCACTATGCAGTTCAGGCTGGCCTTAAGCTCACTTTGTAGCTCAGGCTGTTCTCGAACTCACAACAATCCTCCTGCCTCAGCCTCCCGAGTGCTGGGATTACAGGCCTGCACCACCACGCCCGGCTAGAACTATGAGTTTAAAACTACACAGCAAACCCTGCCTCTCAAAAAGAAAAAAAAAAAAAAAAAACTACACAGTAAGAGCCTATCTCAAAAAAGGGAAGTGGAGATGTAGCTCAGTGAAAAGTTATGGATTCAATCCTTTGTCCCCCACAAAAAGGTGAATGAAGAAAAAGACATAGTAGGGATAGCTGGTCTCTACTCCAATATTACTGGGTCCTGGGCTGGAAAAATTCTAATGGCAAGTATTTGGCATCATTCAGAGTATCTTCATGCTATCTGGTTCCTGGCTTGGAATGACTCAAAGACTGGGCTGAACTGGGAGTGTTAACCTGGGAGCTTATATGCAGCCTTGCTATGAGGGGCAGGCTTCGCCACAGCATACCAGCCTTGAGGCAGTCAGGCATCAGGACTTCAGAAGTGGCTGCTCAAGTTGACAAAGCAGGTGTATGGCTCTTTCCTTTGGCCTTAGCACAATCTAGTATCAATCTGACCTGCTTTCTTGGTCAAAGCAGTTATAATCCCACCCAGGTCTACACTTCCCATTGAATTTGTAGCAACTTTGTTTTCTTAGTACTGAAGACTGAACCAGAAGCCATGAGCTGCATTCCCAGCCATCTTTATTTCTGAGACTAGTTCTCAACACGTAATCCAAGCAAGCCTCCAACTTTCCATCTTCATGGCTCTACTCCTCATAGCTGGGATTATAGGTGTGCATCATTGTTAGCTTTCCCTGAACTCCAGTTCTAGGGTCCTCAAACATGCTAGGCTCTACCACCTTAAAGCTGCAGCCCTTTTCATTTCATTTTGAGACAGGGTCTTGCTAAATTCTCCAGGTTGGTTTCAAACTTTCAATCCTCCTGCCTCAGCCTATTAAGTAGCTAGGTATGAGTTATTATGTTCAGCAACCCACTATATTTTGTCTTAATGTCACTTATCTTAGCCAAAGGCTAAGAAGTGATTGTCTTGTATTAATTTCTGAGCAAAAGAACCTTTAAACAGAGTACTATGGTTGTTACCTTATGCCACAGAGTTTGGGATTATTTTTAACAAAGCAACAGATAACTAGCATAGTGTACATATGCACACATATATGTGAATATATGGGTACAAGCCTTTCAACCCACACAGAACTACCAAATGTTCTCTGAAAAAGCAAGCTTATAAGAATCTTTTTCTCCGGGGCTAGGAAGATGGCTCAGTAGAATAAGATTTCCCTGGCAAGTGTAAGGGCCTGACTTCAATCCCTGGTTCTGCAAAAAAAAAAAAAAAAAAAAAAAAAGAGAGAATCTTTTTCTCTATTCTTTTTATGTCTTTCTACATCTCCAAAATTTTCTTTGTTTGAGACTGGGTGTGGTGGTACATGCCTGTAATCCCAGCTCTTGAGAGGCTATAAACAGGCAGGTCACTACTGAGTCCGATCTAGTAGTGAGACCCTGAACATCCTGTAGACCCTTCCATAAAATACAAAAAAATCTGTGTCTGTATCCTGTTTTTCTTTGAACTTTTTATTATGGGTTTTTTTTTTTAATGTTAACAAAAATAGAAGCAATAGATTTCTCGTGTCTGTGAACCTATTCTCCAACTTCAAAAATTAACATTTTGTCATTCTGTGTCTATTACTTTGTTTATTAATACATGTGTATAGTGTATAATGTTTGAAAAAACTCAGAATAAAGTTTTATCTTTTCCTAAAACAAAAGTGATGTGCTCCTGGGATATTTGCACCAAGAGGTGACATTCAGACTGGACTCATAGTGATCTGCCTGTTTACAGCCTCCCAAGAGCTGGGATTATAGGTGCGCGCCATCACGCCCAGTCTCAACTGCTATCTCAGCAGTCTCAGCGCACCCCAGGGATCAAACACCTGGCCTCTGTGCCTGCTTGCAGGCACTTTAATCCATTAAACTATTTGGCCAGTCCTAACATTCAGATTATTAGCTCTAAGTTTTTTGAAAGCACTGGCCAAGCAGTGTTCTTGCTGTTCTTTAAACTTATTTTGCCTTCAAAAGCAGACTAAGCTGGAGCAGTATGTAAGAGAAACCTGACCAACGACTTTTCAAATATGGAGTCCCAGGGTCAACAAGTGCTCTTTCCCAGAAAGAAATAAAAAGGTCTTCTGCTTTCCACCTGGGATAAACACAAATTTTCCATCCTGGCACTCAGTCTTTTATAAAAAGCCTCCTAACATTCTACTGAACTAGCACTAAATTAATTCAAGAGAACTAGTGCAAACGTCCTTTCAAAAGCAGCCACATAATCAAAAGGGAAGTCAAAGAATGCAGTGACTCTAAACATTTTCTAAGCATGGAAGGCCAAAGTGACACAAACAAGACAATGCCCAGCCATCCAAACTCCCACAACCAAGGTGATCCTTCAGAGAAACTCTGAAATGATCAACGGCAATTAACTCGTTCATTCATCCATATATTAGTCAGTACATGTTCTTTGCCAAGTACTGTGCTGAGCTAAGGAGGAGAGAGACAGACTGTACTCACAAGGAGTTCCAGGCTGGCAGAAGAGAAGGCCAGCAGACAACTGTGTGATGAATGCTCTGATGAATTCTACAAGAAGGGGTAGGTAGGCTGGGGATTAAGCACCTGAGTTTCAAGGGTAGTGAAGCACAGAGAACTGCAGGTACAGTGAGAAGCAGGAGTGCGAGCAGGACGTTCAGGAACAACACGCAGCCTAACTGCCAGTGCAGTTATGAAGGGAGTGTTAACAGGAAGGATGGGTAGAGAAACAGTGACCAGATCCTAGACAAGGTTATGTGCCTTGCTAAAAAATTTGTATTCTATCCTAAAACTATAGGGAGTCATCCAAAATTATTAGATTCATTTTTAGATTCTAGCAGAAGATGGAAATGAGATTGTGGAGGGCAGCACAAAAACAACTGGGAGGAATTTGGTTTGTGATCTCCTCTGATTCACAGATATAGACGGCTAAAGAGGGGCACATTTCATGTATACATCATCAATTTAACAAACATCTCCAGCAGATCTGAATATGGCCTCAAAATCCTTCTTAGTTCAGTATTCCAAATAGCTATCTCCAATCATTAGATTCAGCCAGCAAGATCACATGCACTTGTCATCCGCAGGCTACTTATAAAGTGAGAGCAGGAATTCTGCCTACTTTGTATCATTTTGGTGCAGGGTCTCACTATGCATGCAACCCACATTCATAGTGATTTTCCTGCTTTTTGCCTCCCATGTGCTGGGATTACA
Source organism: Ctenomys sociabilis (assembly GCA_004027165.1). Classification (NCBI taxonomy): domain Eukaryota; kingdom Metazoa; phylum Chordata; class Mammalia; order Rodentia; family Ctenomyidae; genus Ctenomys; species Ctenomys sociabilis. The sequence continues at coordinate 13,638 of PVKA01024846.1, forward strand.
GGCGCGCGCCACCACACCCGGATTGCATTGCTGGCTCAGCGCGCCCGAAGGCGGGGCCGGCGCGGCTTGGGGAACCAAGCCTGTGCTTAGCAATGTGAAGGATGGCAGTTGTACAAAAAGTATAGCATTTCTTAAATAGAACTCAAGTTAGCTTTCTCAATCTGTTTTTATTAATTAATCAATCTGACCCCCACCTCTTCCACCCACTGGTGCACCTGTATCTGACACTGTTGGGCACTTATGCTCTGTATATTTCCCCGTATCTCCAGAAGGTCCTACTGGGTGACAGGCTTGCTAACTCATATAATAAATTAGTGCAACTCCAGATGTGAGTGGATGTCCACTCACATAGTGAGTGACACATAGTGGCACGAATCTATAGTCTCTGCACTAGGGAGGATTGCAAGTTTGAGGCTAGCACTGGGGTGGGAGAAATTGTGTGTGTGTGTGTGTGTGCAGGCGTGCTCGGGTGTGTGTGTGTTTTATATATAGGTATATATATTCCATACATATACATTTCAGATATATACATGTGAATGACTGATAAGAATTCATTGCAGGGCTGGCGGTATAGCTCAGCGGACTAAGCGCTTGCTTAGGTAAGCGCAGGGACCAGTGTTCAATCCTTGGTTCCCCAAGCCGCGCCGGCCCCACCTTCGGGCGCGCTGAGCCAGCGATGCAATCCGGGCGTGGTGGCGCGCGCCTGTAATCCCAGCACATGGGAGGCAAAAAGCAGGAAAATCACTATGAATGTGGGTTGCATGCATAGTGAGACCCTGCACCAAAAAAATAGAAAAAAAGCAAGAATTCATTGCTTTCCTCCATTTTTCCAACAGCCAAAGGAATGGGAATCATGCAGTTTTTGACAACATAAATGGGGACTAAAAGAAATACATTTGAGATTTTTACAACACTCTTTTCTCTAAAGCCAGTTCAAGAATGTAAGGCCCTACAGCTATCTGCTTTAAAGTATCCCATACCTGCTTGTATCTTCTCTTCTGAGTATAATGTAACCACAACTTGATACACTTGTATAGCAATGTTACCCTGAAATAAAACACAGAACATCAAGGTACTACCCATCTGCACCTCCAAGTTTCAGATTTTTAAATTTCTGTTTCATTTTTAAAACCAGTAAATCTGGGTAGAGTTACTTCTTTTGCTTTAAAGTCACCCCATGGGCTTACTAGTTTCATTTCTAGGAGACAGGAAATAAGAACCTGACACCTAACATGAAACCTGTCAGCTCCTAATTCTTGGACTCTGGCTTGCTTAAACATTTTGACAACTTTCTTCTTTTTCTCTTTTTTGCAATGCTAGGGACTGAACCCAGGGACTTGCACATGATAGGCAAGCACTCTACTACTAAGCTACATTTCCAGTCCTTAGTAACTTTCTTATAAATCTAATTAGACCACTAGGCACAGTATTTTTGGAATGTGTACAAAATACCTGAGACTCTAATCTTGCTGGTTTTATGGTCCAACTCTGGGGCTTCTTTGGGGATCATCTAGGCCTGTGACAGCTCCCTTTATCTTTTTTTTTTTTTTTGAGACAGGGTCTCACTATACAGTTCAGGCTGGCCTTAAGCTCACTCCGTAGCTCAGGCTGTTCTCGAACTCACAACGATCCTCCTGCCTCAGCCTCCCAAGTGCTGGGATTACAGGCGTGCACCACCACACCCAGCTGACATGCTCCCTTTAATGGAGTGATACCGAGAATGAGAGCCACACTCAGTTTTACAAACCAAGATTTAGAATACCGTTTAAAATTTAGAATAGTGTTTATTTTTAAGGCCAGTAAATCTGGGTAGAATTTGACAAACTCTGAATTGAATTAAATATTAGGATTCTCATTGACTCTTTTTAATATTCCAAAGGCTGGGGCATTTTTATGCTCTAAGGCTTGGGGTGTAGTGCAAAGGCTGAGCACCTGTTTAGTATGTGTTAACCCTGGGATTGATCTCCAGCACTAAAACTAATTTAAAAAATTTTTTTTGAAATGCTTCAAAATTAGATCTGTAACTATGCAAATTAGAAGGGAAAGAAAAGGGAGATATAAGGATATTAAACATATGGAATATTTTTAGCAGCAAAAAAATAATGGTTACATTTAATAAGTTAGACTAAGGAATTATAGAGCAGAATAGGCAACTTTTATTTTCATTTTACAACTTCCTTCTATACATTCTGAATTCTCTCCAAAGACATATAGTGCTTTTATTTAACCAAATGATGAATTCTAAAAAACTGAGAACATTCCCTGTACTCTTTAAGACTAAGCCACAAATACCCATCTGGTCTAACCTTTTCTTCTCTTTTTTTTAATGTATTTGGTACAGGGTCTCACTATGCAGCTCAGGCTCGGAGATCCGCCTGCTTTCAGCCTCCCCAGCACTGAGATTACAGGCATGCGCCACCATGCCCGGTCTTGGTGGCCAGCTCAGCATGCCCCAGTGCAGCATGTGGTGCCAGGGATTGAGCCTAGTCCCCGTGCTTGCCTAAGCAGGCGCTTAGACCACTGAGGTATCTTACCCACCCCAGTCTGACCTTTCAATAGTAGTGAGGCATAAATCCTGAAATACAGAACACCATACCACCTGAACAATGACGGAAAAACTCAATACAAATATCCTCATTCTACCTCCTATCTGACCAGCCAAAAGCAAAATGTAATCTAGACACCACTGGTTTACAGTAAGGTCTCCCCTTGAAAAGACTTTTTTTGACTTTAGTGCTAACTTGTAGCACCAAGTTATGGCACTAACTTACACCTGACAAATGTAAGTTGCAACAACAAAGTACCCTAGGAGGTGCTGAGGCTAAGGCCAGAGTCCTACCTGTAGTGGCCCCAGGCTACATTCCTCTGTAAGGAGAGCTGCTCTTCTTCCCTCTGCT
>PVKA01024846.1:16634-33773 GCA_004027165.1 Ctenomys sociabilis
AAAAAAAAAAAAAAAAAAAAAGGAAATATAATGAATGATCTGTAATTAAATTCTGTGCTTTTTTTAAAGTAGCTAAAAAGCCATTTTGGGGACAACTGTAGTAATTTGAACATGGACTGGATATTGGATAATATTAAAGAACTGATGTTAATTTTGCTGAGGACAATGATGATACTGTAGTTATGTAAGAAACTAGTCTCCTAGCCGGGCATGGTGGCGCATGCCTGTAATCCCAGCACTCGGGAGGCTGAGGCAAGAGGATTGTTGTGAGTTCGAGACCAGCGTGAGCTACAAAGTGAGCTTAAGGCCAGCCTGAACTGCATAGTGAGACCCTGTCTCAAAAAGACAAAAAAAAAAAAAAAAAAAAAAAAAAAAGAAACTAGTCTCCTTTGGGGGTGATGCTTACTGAAATGTTTGGGTACAAAGTATCATGATATAATTTATTTAGAACTCATTCATGGGAAAAACTAAAACAATACAGTAAACAGTAATAAATGTCGCATCTAGGTCATGAATACATAGATGTTTATTATACTACTCTGTGTTCTTGTATGTTTGAACATTTTCATAAAACAACAAATTCTATCCTCCTATGCTCAGAAACAAAATTTACAAAGATAGAAGCTTTTTGACCTTCGGTAAATCAACTACTGAAGCAAATAGTTGCAATGGAAACACAAACATTGCCTCCCATAATGCACAACTGAATGTATTTATTTTACCAAATCCTCTACCTCACAGTTAAAATCCATGGTCCCTGATCTCTGTGTCAACTATTAATTTTCTTAGCAAACAGATTAAAAATGGGATTAAATGAGGCAAAAAACCCAATTGCTCTGTTAGCAGCTATGGATTATCACAGAAAATAAGCATTAAATATTTTGTTTTTCTTAGTACTGGGGTTGAACCCTGGGCCTTGTGCTTACTAGACAAGCCCTCCGCCACTAAGCTACATCCCCAGCCCACCATTAAAATTTTATAGTCTAGGGGCTGGCTGATCCCCAGTACCACACACTGCACTGGCCCCATACCAGCCACAGAAACCAGGCATGGTGGCACACACTCATAATCCCAGCACTGGAGAGGCTGAGACAGGAGACTTACTACATATCCAAGCTGTGTAGCAAGACCCTGTACCAAATAAATAAAGATTTTTTTAAATTCTACTTAAAATTTTATAGTCTAAAATCTGCACAAGGGGGACTGCCCATTAGCTCAGTTGTGCCTGCTTAAGCAAAGCAGTCAGGCTCAGGATTCTGCAGTTCAATCCCCAGATCCACATGCCTTACTAGACCTGCCCTGAAGGCATCCTGAGTGGACAAAAAAAACATTCCTTCTAAAATCTGGACAAATCTCTGTAACAAAGGTTACAAAAACAGAATGACCATCACAAGGGGTACCTTGAAATAGAAGATAACCCTTACCATTGTGTCATGCTGCTGGTGTGCAAGATTCCTTCTTATTCGCTGGAGATGGACTTGGGTCATATTGTCTTTTAGGGCTCTAAAACAAAGATTCTATATAAAGAACACAAGTGATTAAAAAGAATCAGTAGGTATTTACAGAAACAAATACAGGCCAAGGAAAGCACTGCCCTAAATCAGAGGGTGAAAAGCTCAGGGCCACTCATCTTCTTGAGTTTCTTTGCTTTCAGATTTAATCAGGAGCATAACACAAGCAGGTACTCACTAATATTGGCTGAACCAATCCCTACTGGCCACAGAACTGCACAGGAACAAACACACCTTCACCTCTGACCAAGAGGATCCCATGACTTAGATGAGAGGCCAAATACCAATTTTTGCCTCTCAAAAAAACCCCATAAGCATTGCCTATGGTAGGTTTTGGTCTTTTGCTTTTATCTTTTACAATACAACTACATAATTTCTACAATTATAAAAGCAGTTTTGGTAGAGTGGAATAGGAAGAGTTTGCAGGGACAAGGGGCTTGGGGTAGGAGCCTGCCTCCAATTCCATCAACAATGCTTCATATATGACCTAAGCAAAGCTCATTTGCCCCACTGCCATGCGCCTGGGATTCAGTTTTCTGAGACAAAAGTGAAGTTAGAGAGCTAGAGGATTTTAAATTGGGTTCTATAGAATCCAAGAGGCCTTTCAAAGACTTTAAAGATATGTGTTAGGAGGGAATGGCGAGATATTCAGCAGACTAAGTGCCTATTTAGGAAGTGCAGGGATTGGGGTTGGATCTCTGGCATCACATGCTGTGCCAGCCCTGGCTGCAGGGCGCACTGAGCCAGCCACTGAGACCGGGGTGTGGTGGTACACCTGCAATCCCAGTTCTGAGGAGGCTGAAAACAGAAGGATCACTACGAGTCCAAGCTGCATAGTGAGACCCTGTACCAAATACATAAATGAAAAAAAAAAAAAAGACACGTGGTAGGGATCAGGAAGAGAAGATAGTAGAGCCAGAACTTGCTTCCAAGACCTTGATTCAAGCTCCTCATCATGACTTTAAGCTCTGTTATCTGGCCCCATATCACCAATTTCTGTGATCCATTGTGCAAACAAGGACACTCATAATGTCCCTGCCATGGCTAGCAGTGTATAGCCAGTTCTGGGCTTTGTGCCTAAACATGTGTGGTACCAAGGATCAACCAGCCCCTACACTAGGGCATGGTGCCTAAACATAGCCCAAAATTGGCTATACACTGCAAGCCAGGGGAGGTCAGGGTCTCCCAAAGATGGATGCAAATAAGATCGAGGAACAAGTCCACACTAGGCTGCAGTGTTCTTACCAGCAGGTTGCGCTGGTGGTGCCATTCTGCCACCTCATGCTGGGCAGTTTCTTCTTTACATAGTAACACATCTGCCAGGAAATTAAGGCCTCGGGTCTCCACAAGGATCCACCCCCACATTTCCCCCCAAAACCCACATGAAGGCTCACAGCTGTAGAAGTAACAGCCCTGCCAGGTAGGCTAATGTGATGTCCACCTCTGATTCCTTGTGGTGAACCAGGGAAGCAGTTGGCAAAGGGGATCATGGAAATTCCTCACCAAACAAGTGGCCTTGCCTCTCTCTCCTATGGTGCCCATTTGATGGGAAATCAAAAGTTCCTAAGATGCCACCAATTTTAATAGACATTGCAATATCAACATATCTTGGGGCCGGGGAGATGGCTCAGTGGAATAACACATCCAGAGATTCCTCAATGCCATCAGGATAAAGCCCAAAATCTTGAGCACTGCACATAAGAGCCTCTGTTGCCAGTTTGTACTGATCTTCCCAATAGTTAGCCATACCCTTACTTCTCTCTACAGGCTCTTGGAAGCTTTTCTTCACCTATAAACTATGTAAACACAGTCCCTTCCAACTGAAAGTCCCTTCCCAACCTCTCTGTTGAGGGAACTGTTCATCTCTAAGGCTTATAACATTACCTTCCTGCCTGAATTTGCATAGTGACTCTCACAAGCCTTGACTCAAAGCTTTATGACAGCACTTTTCACATCATACTGCTAAAATCCTTTTCCATGCTGTTACAAGTCTTTGAGTTTCCCCATAAAGCAGAACTTTTAAACAGGACTGTGAACTCAAAAATGACTTTCTATAATGAACAAATGAATGTATATATAAACATCTAGGGCAGTCCAAATTCTCACACTTGAACACAATGTGGTAGGGATAGTGATTAACAACATGTGTACAGGACTAAAGCTTTATGTTCTGTCAATGACTTAAATAAATTAGTGGTGCCCCTTTATCCCCAGTCCACATGCATGCCAAGCCAACCACCAAGACTGGGCATGGCAGTTCACGCTTGTAATCCCAGCATTGGTGAGGTTGAGATAGGAGGATAACTATGAGTCCAAGCTGCATAGTGAGACCCTGTACCAAATGTATAAAATTAAAAGACAAACAAACAGCCCCTTAAATCTGTTTCCCATCTATAAATGAACACAGTGACAACTGTATAGGATTGCTGCAAGGACTGAGAATAATGCAAAATGCCTGATTTTTTTTTTTTTTTTTTTTGCGGAACTGGATTGAACTCAGGCCCTTGCTCTTGCCAGGGAAGCACTTGAGCCATCTCCCTGGTCCCATAATGCCTGAAAATATTGAAAGCTCAAATAAATGGAAGTTATGATCATGTAATGGTGTCACTAAGAAACAGACTTTATACTGGGCATGGAGGCATAGAGTGGTAATCTCAGCACCCAGGAGGCTGAGTATCCCCTCAAATTCAAGGCCACACTGGGCTAAATGGATGGTGAGTTCAAGTAGCCTGAACTACATAACAAGAACATCTCAAAACAACAACAAGAAAGAAACAGACTTGTGTGGCTATTTCCACTACCTTGTGGATACAGAAAACAAATGATAACAGAAAAAATAAAGAATAAAACTTTCTGGGGCTAGGTAAAGGGGCATCAAGAAAGAGCATGCAAAACATTCTACTTTTAAAGTTGGTCAGTGGTTCATTTTTACTATTGATTAAGCTGTAAATATATGTTGAAAATATTGTTTGCATAGCCATGATGAAACCACTTTTTAAATAAACCAACAGAGATAAGGTTGCCCTAAATTGTTTGGTCACTGTTTCTCCTTGATACCTATTTTACATACTGTTGAGCTCAGACCATACTGCCTGAGACAGCTGAAAAAGATACAGTGTCTCCAGTGTGAGAAGACCCTCCGCAATGCCATCTTCCCGGCCAGCTCCTCCACTAGGGCCTGGTGGGCATACAAGCTCTGTCTCTGCTCCCAGGCCCAACGCCAGTCACAGAAGTGTATCTGCAGCATAGTGACATGATGCAATCGCTCAGCCATCTCTGAAACAGAGAAATATAACTTAGAAGCTATTCAAGGAAGACCTGGAAGGATCTGTAAGATGAAGTAAATCCTGCTACTGCTAAAGAGCAGAGATTCAAGGCTCTTCCCACTAAGTATCCTTAAAGCTTCTTAGACTGGGGATGTGGTTCAGTGGTATAGCACACAGTATATTTAAGGCCATGAGTTTGATCACAGTACCCTTCCTCTCAAAAGTTTAAATATTTAAAGATAGGTTATTAGGAATTCCTGAGTTACTTCATGCTCCAAGGAGAGAGAAAGGTTGGTGATTTAAGGAGAAGATAAATAAAATCCATTCTATCCAAAGGCTGACACTTGTAGTTAACTACCGATGAGCAAGAATGGCAATTGATACTTTCAAAGAAGGCTGTTTTACTTCTGCCTCTGTGTGAATGACCTCTGGGATGACTTGAGAACTGAGCTGATAACATACAGCCCTTACTGCAGTGTGGCAAAACCCTTTTGGAGCTTTCAGCCTGGCTGATCCTTGCTCCTCGGGGCACCACTTTAGAAAATAACTCAGCCAGTGGCTTGATGCATGGAAACTCAGAAGGTAGAAAGGAATCAGTTTTAAAATTATATTGCTGTAGCTGGAGCAAGCATTAATCTGTAGCTCATCATGCTGAACAGCTTCATGCCTTCATCTTGTTTGGTCTTCTGTCACTATCTCCAAATACTGTGAAACTCTCCAGAGACAGTGTTGGCTGTCTAGGATATTTCTGTGGAGGACATGAGCAAAAGTTGGAAAACCTATCATAGTGTTTGACTCATTTTTGAGTAAATTCAATAAACTTAAATTCTGGCCCTAGCCTTGAAGGTCAGCGAAGACTCAGGACATAGGAGAACCTGTACTGTAACATCATGAAACTCAGTTGTGCCCCAAATTTTCTGATCAAGGAGATTATGGAGCCACAGAGGAAAGAGACTGATGATCTATAGTGTGCCTGGGGTGAGTTACATGGAAAGAAAATTTTCTCTCAGGCTCTCACAGACAGCAAACTGGTCAAGCATTGGCCATGACTCTTCCACATGGATGACACAGACAAAGGATCTACAGAGTAAGGTACAGGATTACAAGATAAACCCTGAGGGGACTTCACTGACCTCATCAGAAACAAAAGCTACATCTTTTGGTATACAGGTCTTGCTCTATCTCGGTCTTAACCATCCAGCAAAAAAGTATAAAAATGAGGTATATAACATGGGGCCATGATAATGGGTTGAGCTGTGAATGGCTATAGTCAACAACTTCTTCAGATAACTCACTATTATTGTGGAATGCTGGACTGTGTTGGATTGTGTCGCCGAGGTCAGGCACCTAAATTGGTTTAATGACAATGGAGTGCCCATCTTTGACAGGTCTAGACAAAAAAAGGGTATACAAAGGAAGAATCATGATGTGTGTGTATAAACAGTACAGTTAGGACAAATATGCTGTGCTTCTGCATAATTCTATGAGAGGCAAGATTTGCATTTATAGTGGTTGGACAAGATATTATGTCAGCTTCTAGTACTGTGGACAACCACTAGGAAGATAACAAGGTAGAAAGTATTAATTATTGAATCTGTGATATAATTCAGCTATAAAAAATAAGTAAACAGCTACACTCTCTTAATTCACTGATCTGCTATAATAATGTCTGTAAGTATAATATCATATATGCACCTTGTATGATACCAAAACATTACAAAAAGTTTGCAATGTATTAATTTATCGAATCTGTCCTGTTAATTTGTCTTGAAACTGTCTCATTGCTACTTGTCCTTCAATAAAATAAATAAATAAAATAAAATAAAAACAAACTTAAGTACAGCTGGGCACGATGGTGCATACTGTAATCCAAATATTTGGTAGGCTTAAGCAGACAGACTGCTGCAGATTTGAGGCCAGCCTGGCTACACAGTAAGTTCTGCCTGATGTACAGAGCAAAACTCTGTCTCAATAAACTTAAATAAATAAACTTTAGTAAAAAGTATGTGACAAAGATCATGTTTCTATACATCATTATTTCTAAAACGAAAAGGCATCTAAACCATGAGAATAGTATGAAGCCGGGCGTGGTGGCGCATGCCTGTAATCCCAGCACTCGGGAGGCTGAGGAAGGAGGATTGTTATAAGTTCGAGACCAGCCTGAGCTACAAAGTGAGCTTAAGGCCAGCCTGAACTGCATAGTGAGACAGACCCTGTTTCAAAAAAAAGACCAAAAAAAAAAAAAAAAAAAAAAAAAAAAAAAAAAAAAAAAAAAAAAAAAAAAAAAAAAAAAAAAAAAAAAAAAAAAAAAAAAAAAAAAAAAAAAAAAAAAAAAAAAAAAAAAAAAAAAAAAAAAAAAAAAAAAAAAAAAAAAAAAAAAAAAAAAAAAAAAGAGAATAACATGAAAAATTATAAATCACATGCATCTATATAACTAAGGACAAATAGAAACAATAGAGTACCAATAGGAAAAAAATAGTAAATTAATGTAAGCCAAGCTACAAAATATGAATACTCATTTACAAATAATATTTATGGAAAGATAATATTTATGATGACTAGACACAGGACAGTGTAAAAAAAAATAATACAAAATTATAGGTAACACATTCATCACAATATCAACAGCCTTGTGTGACATAAAATATACGCTTTAATCATGATTAGAAACCTATTTGTTTTGTTTTTTGTTTTGTTTTTGTGGAACCAGGGATTGAACTCAGGCCCTTGTACTTGCCAGGCAAGCACTTATTCTACTGAGCCATCTCCCTGGCCCCTTCAGAATCCTATATGAATAAAATACAAGCATAAACTAAAGGCCACAAGGAAATAAAAATAAATTGAGAATGATATCTCAGTTGGCGTAGTGGTGCATGCCTGTAATCCCAGCACTAAGGAGGCTTAAGGCAGCAGGATCGCTGAGTTTTAGGCCAGCCTGAGCTACACAATGAGTTTAAGGTCAAGCATGAACTATATAGCAAGACCTTGTCTCAAAGAACAATAAAACTACATAAAAAGAATAAAAACAGAATGATGTGGTTTTCTCACTTTCCTTTCACAAAAACTTGTATTACATTTCTTCATAAAATACCATTGACAATAGGAAAATGAGTGGATCTTGAGTCCAACTTGTCTATCTTGGGCAACAGGGGCTTCCTACTCACTATTCTGCTGTCTCTTTACTCTGCACACATTCAGGTATTCAAGCCAGGCCCTCAGAAACTTCCTCTTCTGCCACCACTGATGATGCTGCACTGCTGAGACCATCTTCCATCTCTCCCTCTGGCCCAGGAGGAGCTGCTCCTTCCACCGAGACCAAGCCTGAATAACCAGAGTAAAGACAATGGTTAAGGAAGAGTCAAGAAAATGGGACAGCACAAGTGAGGGAGCAAAGAAACAAAAAGATACTGTGTACTAGAAACAAAAAGATCCAGTGTGTACTGGAAAGGCTAAAATGTGGTAAATCCCTACCAGGATCATAAGTTATGGAAATCTTGGGTGAAAAGATTAGAAGTGTATTCTGCATCTAGAAAGTAATGATTTTTATGAATTACAGGAACAAAAGGAGGGTCAGGGTGTAGCTTAATGAAGCAACACACACACAATAAAAGTCAAAATGCAGAGAAGCAGTGACAATGAGAAGGGGATAGAATTATTTCAGATTTGGGATAGATGAGGGGCTGCCTATTAAAAAGTGGAAGGGATCCTATCAAGAGGCTCTTTCTCAGGTAGATTTATCTTAGGGAAATGTACCTCCACAAACTGAAAGTCTGTAAGATTTCTCAAGGGTATCCATAAACAGCCAGGCATGGTGGTTCACACCTATAATCCTATCTTGGGAGGTGGAGGCAAGAGAATCCCTGCAAGTTCATGGCAAACCTGTGCTACATAATTAATTAGTTCAAGGCCAGTCTGAACTGATGTATACAGTGAGAACCTCAAAAATAAAAATAAAAAGGGCTGGCCAAATAGCTCAGCAGACTAAAGTGCCTGCAAGCAGGCACAGGGGCGAGGGTTTGATTCCCTGGCCTGCCACGTCAGCCCCACCTCTGGGGCGCATTGAGATGGCAATTGAGACTGTGCTTGGTGGCACGTGCCTATAATCCCAGCACTTGGGAGGCTGTAAAGAGGTGGATCACTAGGAGTCTGATCTAGTAGTGAGACCCTGAACACCCTGTAGACCCTTCCCTAAAATATAAAATAAATAAATAAAAAATATAAATAAAAAAGACTATTCATAACATACACCCCTAGAAAAGTCTTCATGTATGTTCAGCAATAAAACATTCCCTAGTTTGAAGATGACTCAGACAATAACTTTATTATGTAATAAAGTTTTATTAAAGGCAAGAAAAGAAACAGGCTCTGCAGAGTGGGTTTGGGCCAAGTGAAAGTAAGAAAACAAGTATACTCTACAGCAAGAGTATACTTAGTCTTACTTAGACCTATAATATCTATTCTCCTTCCCTTCCTCACAGATGAATACCATTCTTACTTCACCAAGAAAATAAAGGCAATCCAAACAGAATTTCCTTCAGCTGCAACAAGGTGTAATGCCCACCCACCCAGAATCTCTTCCTTTTCTCCTACTCCACATGAACTATCCACACTCTCATCAAAGATCATCCTCCATCACAGCTACATCCTGTCTTCTTTCACCTTCTCAAGCTTACTGCCTGGGCAATTACTTCTTTATTGCATCCTCAACTTTCACCTCTTACTAGTTAAGTCAGAAAGTAAATACTATTATTTCTTCAATCCCAAAAAAATGCCCCTTCAAGATGTGATTGTGATGATGATCACAAGCAGTGGGTGACCTTGATTAGACTCTGTACTAGACACAAAAAATAACAAAGCGCAATATTAATGTGAACTCTGTTATCACATGTTATTGTATCAATATTAAGTGTTTTGGATCTAATGATAAAATGTTGGCTTTGCAGACACCACTATCCTTCCTCTTAGTCATTTCTTCAATATCACTGCTGATGGCGAGTCCTTGGGCCATGTGTCTTTCAAACTGCATGCAGACAAAGTTCCAAACACAGCAGAAAATTTTCGTGCTCTGAGCACCGGAGAGAAAGGATTTGGTTATAAGGGCTCCTGCTTTCACAGAGTTATTTATGTGCCAGGGTGATGACTCCACACACCATAATGACACTGGCCGTAAGTCCATCTACAGGGAAAAATTTGATGATGAGAACTTCTTCCTGAAGCACACAGGCATCTTGTCCATGGCAAATGCTGGGCCAAACACAAATGGCTTCCATCTGCACTGCCAAGACCGTGTGGCTGGATGGCAAGAAAATGGTCTTCAAGAAGGTGAAAGAGGGCATGAACACAGTGGAGGCCATGGAGTGCTTCAGGCCCAGGAATGGCAAGACCAGCAAGAAGATCACCATCGTTGACTGTGGATACCTCTAATGAATGTGACTTGTATGTATTGCCACCACCAGACAAGACCATTCCTCTAGCTCAGGAGAGCTGCCTGCTCAAAACGCCCCATCATCTCTGCTCTTATCACAGTTCTTTGGGTTCCATGTATTCCTTGCTCCCCTCCAAATGTACCTGGAATAAAACTAAATAACGGTTGAAAAAAGATAAAATGTCCTTAATTTTCAGAAGATATAAAAGAGGTATTTAGCATAAACTTTACATCCACAATTTCAAGTGGCCAAAAAAAAAAAAAAAACTGTAAGAGGTAAAAATATTTTTAATTGGTCCATATTTCATTAACCATTTAGTCCTTAGACTTAGGTTGGTCAACTAGCATACAAGGACATCTCCAGAGATAAATCTTCTCAAATCCTGGGAAGCCAACAGGCTAACAACAAGTATTAGGAGAAATACAGGGGCTGGGGAGATGGCTCAGTAGAATAAGCACTTCCCTGGCAAGCACAATGGCCTAAGTTCAATCCTTGGTTCCACAAAAAAAAAAAAAAAAAAAAAAAGAGAGAGACAAATACAGACGGAGGAGGGGATAAGAAAGGGTAGACTACAGTTGTGGGATAAAATGCATTGATGGGGATACACTGTGAACCCCATATCCCAGGCCTTGGAGATGGGGTAAAGTCCTGTGAGTTAGGAGTAAAACATAGCATCATAAGTAGAGTGTGCCAGCCTCTATGTAGGCCCCCTAGTATTGCAAGAATTTGGACTAAAAGTCTCAGTTTCTCTGCCTTTGGACTCCAACTTCTTTATTTTGGTCTGGACAAGTCAGATGATTTCTTATACATTTATACACCTAAGAAGGAAAAAGCACTCATGGCAAGATGTTAACAATGAGTTAAACTAGATGAAGTACATACAGTATTCACTTTTCAGTGATTTTTATACTTGTCAAAAATAAAAGGTTGGGGACCAGCGGTACAGCTCAGAGAACTAAACACTTGCTTAGGTAAGTGCAGGGACCAGGGTCCGATCCCTGGTTCCCCATGCCGAATGGCCCCACATTCAGGTGCGCCAGCCCCTCCTGTGGGTGCACCGGCCCCTGCCAGCAACCCAGGCTTGGTGATGCGCGCCTGTAATCCCAGGATGCGGGAGGCAAAAAGCAGGAAGATTATTGTGATTGTGGGCTGCATGCAAAGTGAGACCCTGCATCAAAAAAAAAAAAAAAAAAAAAAATTAAATAAAATAAAAGGTTGGGGGCCAGAGAGCACAAGGTCCTCAGTTCAATTCCAGGCACAGATAGATAGATAGATCGATTAGATAGATCAGATAGATAGATTAAGGTAAAGATTACTGTCACAAAAATACTTCCTGAAAGGCAGAAGTGATTCTCAGTAAAGGTAACCCTTCAACAGAGAGTGAGGCTGGGGAGATGACTCAGTAGAATAAGCGCTTCCCTGGCAAGGGTAAGGGCCTGAGTTCAATCCACGGTTCTGCCAAAAAATCCAGCCAACATACTAGTTCTTTCTTTTTGATGCTCCTCGAAAGAACTATCCTTACATCTGGGGATAGTGGCACATACTTGTAATCCCAGCACCAGGGAGGCTGAAGCAAGAGGATAAATGCAAGTTCGGACCAGCCTAGCTACAAAGTGAGCTCCAGGCCAGGCTGAACTTTGCAGTAAAACCCTTTCTCAAAACGCCAAAGAAACAACAACAGAAAAGAGTATCTGACATGACATGATATGATATGATATGACATGATATGACATGACATGACCTGACATATCAATCCTTCCTTCTTTGCCTTGTTTCTGTTGCTGACTTCACAGGCTGTCTTGAAAACTTCTCTTCTAGCTATTCTCTCTGTTCTTCCATCCTAATCTCATGGCTTTACCATCCACCTATGGAAGATTCTCAGGTGTAGGTCTTCGGAGCCTTCTTTAATTCTATAGCCATATACTCCAGGCCTCTTAGCTGTCACACCACAGACAGAGACCAACAAGGCCCCTCAGGTTGAGCACATGGAGTTCAGAACACAGTCACTCCCAACACTTCTGCAAGCTGCTTCTCTCTCAGTCATCCACATGTCAGTCGATGGCAACTCCACTGCTCTCTTTAGCCCAACTTTATAGTCATGGACTCTCTCTAAAGCTTCTTATATTATCCACTCATTAACAAATCCTGTTGGTTATTTTTCCAACTAGAACCAGGATCCAACTACACATGATTGGGGCCTACCCTTTAGCTCAGTTGTTTAAGTGCCTGCTTAAGCAAAGGCAGTCAGGCTCAGGATACTATGGTGCAATCCCCAGATTCTCATGCTTTACCAGACCTGCCCTTAAGGCATTTTGAGCCAGCCAAAAAAGTTTAAAAAGTCCTTCTGAACTTTGAGATTGGGAATGGTGGTGCACGCCTATAATCCCAGCTCTTGGGAGGCTGCAAACAGGTAGATCACTAGGAGTTCCTAGTAGTGAGACCCTGAACATCCTGTAGATCCTTCCCTAAAATACAAAAAAACAGTTACATACAATCTTGCTATCACCCTTGTCCAAAATCTTACTTGGAATTTTTAAATAATACTTTGTGTTTTTATTTTTCAGTGATGGTGATCGAACCCAGACCTTCTCATGTGCCCTCTACCACTGAGCTACACCCCCAGCTTTCTCCCTCTTCTTTACCCTAGAACTTCTCTGGTCTATTCCTAACACTATAGCCCATGTGGTCCCTTTTGATTTGCTTTGGTCTTCATGTCACTTAAATCTCTCCTTTTCTGTGTAACAGCTCCCCTCTCAGATATTTTTCTTTTTGGTGTTAGTATTCATCAAGTCCTTAACTCTATAAGATGTCCCACATTTTGGATTTGATGGCCTCAAGGTATCTTTACACTTGCACTTCCCATAAGCTGACAAATTCAAGGTAGGTTCACAGTTATGTTCAGTTTGAGGGACAAAAATATTTCATGAATGTGGCTGAGCACTTCCTATTCTAATGTACCATGAGGCACATCATGTTCAGCTGCTACATGGTAGTTAGCCTGAGGTCTCCATTATGTTTCCCATCATCCTTTCAGTGGTGATTTCCGTCAAGATCCATGTCCTTACAAATGTTGGCAGAATATCAAGTTTTCTAAGATGAATATTCCTGCTGTATTTATTAACTGGAATTCATCTATAAAGAAGACTTCTTTCTCATTGACCACTTGGATTTTTGGAACTATAGGCTGTTTAAGAAAGGAAGAATGTGTGCTTAATTTTGCTGCCTTCACTGATTTTCAAAGAATTGAGTAAATGTCCTAATGATTCTAAGCAATGACTGTTTAGTTTTTAAAAATCATTTTCAATGCATGAATTTTTAATTTTTTTACAATGTATTTGGTACAGGGTCTCACTATGCAGCTCAGACTCATAGTGATTTTCCTGTTTTCAGCCTCTCCAGCGCTAAGATTACAGATATGCACAACCACCCCTGGTCTCAGTGGCTAGCTCAGTGTTCTGGAGGACAGGGCCAGCCTCAAGTGGCACGCAGTACTGGGCATCAAACCCGGGTCCTTGAGCTTGGCAGACAAAACCTGCTGTTCTGGTTTGTACGTAGTTGTCCTTCCAAACCCTCATTCAGTTATTGAGGCAAGATTCTAGAAATTGTGATTAATTTATGATCAAGGGTAGGATTACAGGTGTGAGTGCTATACCCACCCTGGAGCAGATAGCCTGAACGCAATATAAGGAAAGGAGAGAGGCTTGCCTCTGCCACTGCTCCACTGCTATTCCCTTTCTACCCTTAGTGTTCACTGTTTTTTGCCACCATGAACTGCTGCCCTCTGCCACATGCCACTCTGCCTCGAAGCAAGCTGAGTATGGACTAAAACTTCCACAAACTGTAAACTAAATAAACCTTTCCTTCTTTAATGTTGGGTGTCAGGTATTTTGTCCCAGTAACGAGAGAAAAGTAACCAAAACAACCGCCAAGCTGTCTCTCAAGCCCCTTACAAACATTTTTGAAGACAAAATAAAATCATGGGCACATACTGATATTCACACATCCAATTATAGGGCTTTTATTTAATTTCCTTGATTTTATATTTACAATCTTTTTTGTTTAAACTGGAAATCCTGATTCCTAAGGACTGCATTTTTCTTTTAATGTAGTTAAAATAATTTTAAGATAATTCTAAACCTACTAGTAACAGTAAGACCAACCACCAAATACAACTTATAATGTCTTAGTGGTTTCTTATGTCCTTAAGATGTATTCTACTAGGAATGAACAAAGTATATAGTACATAAATACTTTATAAAGGTCCTTGAGTAATTATTTTTATGTGGTTATTGCCACAAATTTGTATGTTTATTTTCATTTCCTTTAAAATTCTAAGGATTGCTTTTTGATTTATATTTGGTTTTTAAATTTTTATGTTTCATTCCTACTATCTGCTATTATTTCCTTTTTAATTATGTAAAATATTTACTGTTTCAAAATTAAAACTATGGGGCCAAGGATAAATAGCTCAATGGCACAAGCACTTGCCTGGAAAGTGCTGTCTTGAGTTTAATTCTTGGTACCACAAAAAAAATTAAAAATTAAATTAAAATTAATTAAAACAAAAAAATTAAACCCTTTCTTATGTTAACAGGGGCTGATGGGAGCCAGGGAGATAGCTCAGTAGAATATGCATTTACTTGGCAAGTGCAAGGGTCTGAGTTCAATCCCAGTTCCAAAAAAAAATAGGGGCTAAGTGTGGTGGCACACACCTATAATCCCACCTGTAATCCCAGCACTCAAGAGGCTGAGTCAGGAGGATTATTGCCAAGTTCAAGACCAGCCTGGTCTACAAAGGGAACTCAAGACCAGCCTGAAATGCATAGTGAGACTGTCTCAAAATAAATTTTTTTTTTTAAAAAACCTATGTAGCAAAGTTAATTCACAGAAATCAGAAATATTTCTCTCCCTCATCCTACAGTTTTTCTAATTTTCCCCCCATTATTTCTTGTTGGAAATATAAGAAAACACACACACATATGTACCTATGCACAAATCTCCTTCCCTTTCTCATCCCAAAGGCAGCACATTCTGAGCCAGAAGGATCCTGCTGAGTTGCAGGCACAATGATGTCACTTCTCAACTCAGAGCCAGCAGCTCTCTACCTCTTCTGGCACAAATGCTGAAGCTTAATTTATGAGCTACAAGTCTGCAAGGTCCTGTATTTTGGCTTCCTGTTACCTCATGACTTCATTCTTCCCACTGTTCTCTTGTGATTGACAGTAATCACATTTTATCAGATTCACAGATGGTATGATGCCACGCTGTCAACCTGGCAACTTTTCCAAGCTATGTCAAAGGTCAAAGTATTGTAATAAAAATTATAATAGGTCTTATTGTGGAACTTGATAAGATAACCCTAAAATTGATTAAAAGTAAAGAATAATCAATTTTTGAAGAAGAACAAGAATATGGCCAGACATAGTAGCAGGTGCCCTGTTTTCTCTCACTGTTCCATTTTCTATAACTCACTTGATGAACCTAAAAGTACCCAAAAACACTTAAAAATAACAAAATTTAGAAACATTAAAAGGCCTAAGAAAGTTTTTGCCATACCATAGTTTTTTATAGCTTATATTGGTCTTAAGTCTTTATAACTGACCAAAATCGTGTGACTTCCATAAAAGAAATCTCTAAGACAAAAATATAAGGAAAAAGAGGCATGGTTTTTGGTCTTAAATTTCTATTCAGCCTGCATTATTTTCCTGGTTTTTTGGTGGGGAAAGCAGTTTTGGGAATTGAACCCAGGAGCACTCTACCTAAGCTACACCCTCAGCCCTTTCTGTTTTTTGAGACGGGGTTTTGCCAGGTTGGCCAGGTGAGACTCAAACTTGAAATCTTCCTACCTTAACCTCCCTCAGTGCTGGGATTACAGTCATGCACTAACAGGCTTGGATAACACCTACATTATTTTCTAAATTACTGTAGAAAAACGGTAATAAAAAAATAAGTCTATCACTGTTTCTTTGAAAAGTTTATAATTAATTCCTAAATCTTATTTAGCTCCATTGTTATAAGTTCTCTAGACACCATGGGAATCACATCTAAGACAAGTATTTGTACACTCTTAGTAGCATCACTTATCTGTAGAAAAGCCTAGCCATCGTGCATCCTGTTTCTGGCCATATCCTTCTACCACGAGGAAAACTGCCCTCCAATAGGAGGCAACACAGGATGGCTTCCTGCTCAGAGTCTGATCCTGCCCCCTAAGGGTGTAGAGCTTCATAACAAGGTCAGAGAACATCAAACCTGAGTCTGGTGGGCTCACCTGTAGCAGGAGGTGCAAAGCCCTGTGCTTCACAGCAGTAGCATAGAAAACATGGTTCATGCGGGCCTGTCCTAGTTGCTGCCTCCACTTGTTCCACCACATCCTGAAAGAGCAAATCAGAGATGGAACAGGTCAAAAAAGAAGCTACCTTGCAAAGAGCAATTAGGGCTCTGTCTCAGATCCTTAGCTCAAGTCCTCTCCCTGGCACCGCAATTTGTAGACTAAATGTATTACCTTCACCACTGAGAAAACATGAAGAAGCAGTCCTAGAATTGATGATGAAGGAATGCATACTGATGATTTCTAACCTCAGATCTAGCCTTAGGCAATATAAATGCATTCTTGCATACACTGCTTATTTTTCTCAAATTATGAGTTATAAGGGAGCTTGCAGGTTAGCTCAGTTATTTAAGTGCCTACTCAGGCAAACCCAGTCAGGGGCAGGGGACTGCAGTTTGATCCCCAGCTCCACAAGCCTTACCAGACCCACCCTTAAGTCATCCTGAGCCAGCCATAAATAAATAAATAAAATTATGAGTTATAGCCAACACTTAAAAATTAAGAGGGATATAGCTAAGTAGCACAGCACCTGCCTGGCAAGCACAAGGTCCTGAGTCGATTCCTGATAGTAAAAAAAAAAAAAAAAAAAAAAAAAAAAAAAAAAAAAA
>PVKA01024847.1:0-33699 GCA_004027165.1 Ctenomys sociabilis
GGGAGGGAGCTATAGCTCAGTAGCACAGCAGCTTCCTGGCAAGACTTGAGGTCCTGCATTCCATTTCCTGTTTCCCCCAAAACAAGATCAGGGAGAGGGGTAGCACATGTTTCCTGGAACAGTAACAATAGAAAATGGGTAATAAGGACTAAATTAAAGAGGAACCAGATTTTCTCTAAACCCAAAAGTCTGTATTCTGACAGCTGCACTCAGCAGATGCTATCTTGCCTCAAGAGTGTTGGGTTATTAGCATTTTGCCCATAGCCAGGAGGCTCAAGGCCTTCTATATACTGCAGCATTATTCCTGAAGCACAGGCATACAGACCTTGGGACTGCGAAGACTCAAGTCATATAATGGGGGGAGGGCATAACCTATCGTGTAATATCATGTAACATGGTCCCCAACAGTGATCTGAGTAGTTACTGGGACTAGTTAGAAATTTGACTAATGGAAACAAACTCGGGCCTCCATTTCCTATCTTTTACCCTCATAGATCCAAGATGGTTTAAAGACTTAAGTGTGGGGGTTGGGAAGATAGCTCAGAAGCATAGGCACCTTGAAGGTTGAGACCAGTGGATATAATCTTTACCATCGCCCCTGTTATGGTTTATGTCTAGATGTCCCCCCAAAGCTTCATGCACTCATAAATGAGGCTGTTAGGAGTTGACTGGATCATGAGTATGATACTGGGTTAGTCCACTGACAGGCTAGATGCAACTTGGGAGGTGAAGCCAGGTGGAAAGAGATGGTCACTGTGGGCATGGCCTGGAAGGGTGTAGTCCCTCCTCCTTTGTGGATTCCTTTCTGCCTCCTGCCTGGTCTGCCAGGATCTCTTAGTCCTCTGCCAGCCAGCCAGCTGACTGTGGACTGAAACCTCTACAAACTATGAAACAAAATAAACCTTTAACTTGTGGCTATTGAGTATTTTGTCCAACAACAAGAAAGTGAGTAAAGCATCCCCCAGCTTTCTCAGCCTACATTCTTTCTGAGGGGTACCATACCTCTCACACACCTAAATCAGAACCTAAATGTCATTCATACTTCTCTCTCACGCCTAACCCAGGAGATCACAAAGTGCTACCCATTGGACCTCCACATTTGTCTAGCAACGTAAGCCCTGCATTCCTGTCCCTACTTCCGCCTTCATATTGCATGTTGTTATCATCATCTCTCATTTCTTCAGTCTGCTGACCAGTGCCCTTCCCTCAGGACTGCCTTCCTTGCAGCTCCCAGAGGGCTTTTCCTACAAGACACATCCGAGGGGAGGGAAGGAGAGAGGAAAAATAGGAGAGGGGAAGGGAAGACGGAGAGGGGGGAAGGAGGGAAGAACAATTTTCAGTGGCCTCCACTGCCTCCCAGGTGATCCCCAAACTCTTGTGCAAGGTTCTCAGTGACCTAGAACCTGATTTTTCCTTGAGATGCATTTGCTGCCTGTGGCCTTTCCAGAGAAGACCCTGGTGGGCAAGATGCTGCCGAGCAAGTTGTCACTTCCTCCTTGCCTTGTTGTGAAACAGCAGCAGGGGACCCATCACACAGGGACCCTGCAGATCCTTTCTAGCACATCTTCCCCTGCCCACCCGATTCCTGCCTGATGGACCTGCATCCATGGGTGACTTATTAACTGTGCACAGTACCTTAGGCCCACGATACTTTCAGGAACCCATGAAAATATTTTTTTAAAACTGAAAAAAAAATTTGATACTAATGAATATATAATAGTGAATCTAGCCTGGATTATATTCCTTTTTATATCAATCCAGCCATCAAATATATCGCTATAATAATAAGTATTATATAAAAATAAATGTAATTTTACCATTTTTTAGTGGAAGAAGGGATTCATGAATGCAAAAGTGCCTAGGGCTCACAAAGACTATAATGTGGCCTTACTGCATTTTAGGGAAGGGTCTACAGGGTGTTCAGGGTCTCGCTACAAGATCAGACTCTAGTGATGTGCTTGTTTATAGCTTGTGCCACCAGGCCCAGTCTCAGTTGCCACCTCAGCAAGCCCCAGGGGCAGGGCTGGCAGGGCAGGTCTGAGGATCAAATCCCCAACCCCTGTGCTCCTTAAAGGCTCTTTAATCTGCTGAGCCATTTGGCCGGGCCCCCCTCACTGCATTTCTTGGATAAAGTATTCATCCTCTGTAATCTTTGCCTAGGGCTCTGCTTTCTAGAAGAACACAGCTTTCATTTTTATGAATAGTATCTCATTGTTGTAAGATGACTGCTGAATAACCAGAATTATATCTATATTCCAGGAATGCATGTGTCCCTGGTTGTTTTTTGTTTGTTTTTCTTTGTTTTGTTTTATGACAGGATCTCACTATGTAATTCAGGCCAATCTTGTACTCTATATAGTCCAGGTTGGCTTTGAACTCACAGTGATCCTCCTGCCTCAGCCTCTCCATTTCTGGGATTATAGTCATGTGGCATCACCCCAGTCCTATCCCTAGTTTTCAGGGAAGCACAAAGCTCTATCATGAACCACTCTGTTAGACTTCTGCATCAATCTCGTGGCCAGAATGTCATCACCTAACTGCAAGAGATGCTGACAGACTCACTCATGAGCTTCCCAGCCTCTGGAGTAGAGGGAGTGTTGAGTGGTAGGCACTCAGGGCATGAAGGCTTCTTTGCTATGACCCTATTCTGCCCTTCTAGAGGGATCTTTGATCACCTCGGACCCATATGCAGTGCCCCAGCAATAACCCAGTGCTTGGGGATCTCTCTCTGTGCTGTGCCTTAATCAGATCCGCAGCTTTGCTCGAGCTCTTCCTGCCATGTGCCCCCATCCTCCATCTGCCTCCTCCTCCTCCAGAAGAGGTTCTTCGCCTTTCTCCACCTCTCCCCCAGTGAGGTGTACATCCTCATCATAATACCCCAGACATAGCTGCAGCAAGGACAGCCAGGGACCGCAGCTACCTTGTCACAGATCCTCCTCCTTGGTGTCAGCAGTGCCACTGCTATGTGCGGTTGAGTCTTGGTGAAAGCATGGTCTGCCCACATTGTCCCTTTTTCCTGTTTTCAGGTTCAGACAAGAGTCAGGGCATTCTGACCTTGTCCATCAGTCTCAATCGGCGATATCTCGCTATCTCTGAGATGGTACAGGAGAAACCCACCATCACCATTTATGAGTTGTCATGCATCCCTTGCCGGAAACGCAAAGTTCTTAGTAATTTTGACTTCTCGGTGCAGAGATTTACCAGCATGGCTTTTTCTCCAGACTCCAAATATCTATTGACTCAGACATCACCTCCAGAGTCAAACCTCGTCTATTGGCTCTGGGAAAAGCAGAAAGTAATGGCCATTGTTAGAGCTGACACTCAGAACAATCCTGTCTACCAGGTAACTCAGAATAATGCTGTACCAATTATAAAATGTTAAGAGCTGTCTCTTACTAAAGGTTTCCTTGGTGCCACAGTGCTCATTTCCTGCATGCATTTAAAAAATGAGTCTCACAACAACCTGTAAGGAAGACACGGTTATTATCCCCATCTTACAAATAAGGGAACTGAGGTGCCAAGATGAGATTAAGTCGCTCATCTCCAAGATCACAGAGGTGGGCGGGGCAGAACCCTAAGTTCTCAGATTCCAGCTCTTGTCTTCTTCTGGCTCAGAACTGCTCTCTGGTTGTAGGTTAGGCCGGGAGCTAGATTGGCAAAACTCTGCTCTCCCTCCCTCCTTGGTTCTGGCCTCCTCCTATTAATATTCCTGGGCAGTTGGAAGCTATGAGGAATGTGATGTACAGCGGTAGATTTTTTTTTTTTTTTTTTTTTTCGGAACCAAGTATTGAACTCAGGCCGTTGCTCTTGCCAGGGAAGTGCTTATTTCACTAAGCCATCTCCCCAGCCCACAGTAGATCTTTAGGAAGCTGTCAATGGAATTGCAGCTATGTAAGAATCAAAACTTTTTATGGTGGATTGAGGGCAAAGTAAGGAAGACCCCAATTCATAGCTTGTTCCCTGTATAGGCAGGAAGTCCCAAGGCTTTGTCTTGGCACAGTTACCCCAGTCTGGCATTTTACAGTCATTTTTACAAGTACAAGAATTTAGTTTTCCCAGCATGGTCATCACTCCTATAATCCTAGTGTTAGGAAGGCTGAAGCAGCCTGCGTGTTCAAAGCCAGCCTGAGCTACATAATGAGTTCAAGACCAACCTAAACTACACAGCAAGATCCTGTCTCTAAAAATAAAAAAAAAAAATTTAAAAATCAGTCTTCATATTCAAAGGTACTAGCTAGTCAGTGCCTCAGGCATAGACTAAATTATTCATCTCATATGAGGTTGACATGTTATTGAGCACATTATAACCAGAATGCTCTTATCATCTGTCTGGGGTATTCCGTTCCTGATAGAGAAGTGAGAGGTGCGATTAGTAATCTGGAGGTTGCTTGATGATCACAGATCAAAGGCAGGTAGACCCTGGAGGTTTATTTTACACCAGCCACAATGCGTCCTGGTAAACTGTCAAATTAGAGTGGAGAGGGAGCACTCCCTCGAGGAGATTCAGTGAACATGCTTTGGATGCCCCCTATGAAGCCAGCATGCATGGGGACAAAGATAACAAAGCCATACCCCAAAGTTGTCCCCATCAAGTAGGAGTTGGTGGAACTAGCTAGCATCCCCTGCCCTTTAGTTTCTTCTACCTGGACAGGACTGCAGACACCTGCCCAACCCTGTTTCCTCTGAGATCCATCCTTTTTTGTTAGCATAGAGTTCGCCTTTTTACCTTGTAGATTTCCTAGTTTGACTCATAAGCCCTGCACATATAGTGGATATAGTTATGTGTCCTTATTAAATGTGGTATAAGCCGGGCGTGGTGGCGCATGCCTGTAATCCCAGCACTCGGGAGGCTGAGGCAGGAGGATTGTTGTGTGTTCGAGACCAGCCTGAGCTACAAAGTGAACTTGAGGCCAGCCAGAACTGCATAGTGAGACCCTGTCTCAATAAAGACAAAAATGTGGTATAAAATTCTGTGATTTAGTGATATGTAAAGAAATGACTATTAATGAAATGAGTATTAATTTTAGTAAAATTAGAAATCATTCCATCAAGATTCTATTTATAAATATTTGTATTTTATTCTTTCACTTATTACAGGTGAGCATCAATCCCCAGGATAACACTCAGGTCTGTGTCACTGGAAATGGGATGTTTAAGCTTCTCCGCTTTGCTGAGGGCACCCTAAAGCAAACCAATTTTCAGAGAGGAGAACCCCAAAACTACCTAGCCCATGCCTGGCTGTCTGAAGACAAGATCATCGTCGGCACAGACACGGGCAAGCTCTTTCTCTTTGAATCTGGAGATCAGCGCTGGGAGACCAGCATAATGGTCAAGGAGTCCTCGAGTGGCTCCAAGAGCCTCGATGTCATCCAGGAGTCGGAGAGGTAAAAGGCCGCTGGGCTTGTGCCCCTGCTCGCACTGCACACACATAGCCCTCTTCAGAAGCCCTGCACAGCCACTGAAAAACCCACCACAAAAATTTATGGGCCAAGTGTGGTGGTGCACACCTGTGATCCCACCCCCGGGGAGGCTGAGGTGGGAGGATTGCTTCAAGTTTGAGGCCAGCCAAGGCTACATGGAGTTTACAGCCTGAACTATATGGACAGACCCTGTCTCTAAAAAACTCTACATTAAAAGCACCTTCAGGGGGCTGGGGAGATGGCTCAGTAGAATAAATACTTGCCTCGCAAGCACAAGGGCCTGAGTTCAATCCCTGGTTCCTCTGAAAAAAAAGCAACTTCATCCTTTTTCCCTCTTTCATTTAGTGTTCATCTATGTTCAGGCAGAAATTGAGTTATAACACAGATACAGTTTGAGGTATAACATAGATAGTTATTTTTATTTTCATAACTCCATTTTATAAACATTTTAGTAAGGCTAGTATTCAAAATTATGTTTTTTTTTCAGAAATAGTTTCGAGTGGACAGATGTCTAACTTCACTGATTAGATAGATATCACTGACCAAGGCATCTTGTGAGGTCTTGAGGACCCCACAGTTCATTAGAAGGCAAAATATCAGCAAAGAAGCACAAGGAAACGTGTTCAGTAAACCTGACAGAAGGGTGTGGGGTAAAGGGGGGAACTTGGAAGGAATGGTCAATCTTACCATTATAACCAGGGGCAGTCACCTCTCACACACACCAGAACATGCCTGGGAGTGTGCCAAGCACTGCTCGGAGGACCCGCTATTCCCATTTTACTTGTTCCCTGTAGAGGACATGTGTTTATCACACCCATTTTCTGGATCAAGAAACAGAGGCTCAAGAAGGCTAAGGGACTCACCCAAAATCACAGCACTGTTAAATGGCAAGATCAGGGTTTTAAGCCAGATCTGTCTGAGCCCACTCTCAACCACATGGCATTCTGTGGATTGTTCTTTAGTAACTTCTGTCTACCCATTCCCTCCCCCACCCCCATGCCAGTGACATCTCTTTTTTGGTCCTGACTCTTTTAGGGACTTCCTAAGAAGCCCCTATGCCAGTGGCGGTAAGCAGCATGCATGCCGCTGCAGGCTGTGCATATCACTGAATGCTCCAAAAGATTCACACGCACTGTCTGCGCCCATCTCCTGTTGGCTGTGTGCACAGTCCTATGGGGCCAGCGCTCCCAGCACAAAGCCCAGGCTTCTTAGCTCACTCGGGACCTTGCCCAGCTCTCAGCTTGCCTGTCTCATGCCCCCTGTCTACCTCCTGTGTGGGGGCTTGGCCGTGGCGGCTCCCTCTTCTCCCCAGCCCCTGCACAGGCCAGACACTGCATACCTGACATGTTACTGTCTCTGGGTCGCTCGTCCCTGCTCATCTCAGATGAGTGCACCTGCTGTCTGTCCTCAGAACATCCTCGTCACCTGCTGCATGGCTCCTCCCCTCCTGCTCAACTGCCCCTGACAGTCCTTAGCTGTCCTTTCCCTAGATTGTAAGTTTCTGAGGACAAGAACTGTGTCAGCCTTATTTACCATTGTTCCATAGCACCATTAACATAATATAACTCCAAACATTTATAAACAAATACGAAAGAGTTACTTCGTGAATTAGTGAGTCAGTAAGCATGGAGATCTGGATTTCAGTCTCAGTTCTCCCACTCACCAGTTGTGTGACCTAAATGAGAACCATCATCATCATCGCTGCTGCAGTTGCCCGCATGGGGTTGCAGACTACCAGCTAACTGTAGAGCCTACCATTCCTCTCTTGGGGGTGGCCTTCCAAGGCCAGAGGCTATATGGGTGGGAGACAGGATCCGTGGGTGACGTCTCTGCAGTCCGAGGATAGCCCTCTATGTTTTCCCAAACAGAATCAATCTCCTTGGAGTTGGGCATGCTCATGCACAGTTACAATTCCAGCTATTCCAGAAGCTGACGCAGAGAGATCAAAAGTCCCAAACTAGCCTGAACAACTTTGTGGGAGTATAGCTCAGAGGTCACTTTCCCCTGGGCTCAGACCTACTGCAGGGGGAAAATTGAATCCATCTCTTTGGGATTGTCTCTGAAGATGTTATGTGCTGACTTCTTTCCCCAGCCTGATTGAATTTCCACCAGCCAGTTCCCCGCTTCCGTCCTATGAGCAGATGGTGACATCCACTGGCCAAACGGACCACTTGGCCATGGCCCAAGTCTTCGCCATCACTGCCTACTCCAAAGGATTCGCCTGTTCTGCTGGGCCAGGAAGAGTTCTGTTGTTTGAGAAGATAGAAGACAAGGATGTTTACAGGGAGAGCAGGGAAATCCGGGTAGGAAGGGGGAGGAAGAGGCCAGACCACAATCCTGCTGGCACTTGTTCTCTGGCACCTGCAATCTGACCAGGCACCTGGCGAGGAAGAGCAGACAGTTGGGCTGGACAGAAACACTGACTTGACACATGAACCTGAGGGAGGATAAAGTGGACAGATTGGGGGTTGAGAAGTAGGAAGATCTGGATTGGAATCCTGGAAGAGAAGTTTGGCAAAATATACTTCCTCACTGAACCCGAGTGTTCCAGTAATGATCATATTACTAAGTACATATTGATATTTAATGCTGAGCACACTATCTGGCACACTGTAACCTTTTTTAGTACTTGTAGAATAAATAATACTAAATATTGGAGAGAGAGTGAGTTACAAAGGTTTGGGAAAGAATTTGTAAGCCCTTTTGGTGCTTGATGATAATCTTTGATGAAGGGTCTTAGAGGAACAGCAACCTTAGATGGAGAAACTTGAAACTCTGGACAGGTGGAGCAACTTCAGCAGAAGCCGCACAGAGGATGAGGGCAGGTGTGGTTGGGAGATGCTCTGTTCCCCAATGGAAAGAGATTTAAAGACCCCGAAAGGGAATGAGGGAATTAGGACAAATGAAAGGCCTCAAACACCCATCAAAAGGTATGTGTGTGATTCAGCAGGCACACTGCAAGGATCTGAGTGAGAAGTTACGCTTAAGAGAAGTAATCCGCCCATGGCACAGGATGGGGTGACTCCAACAGCCTTGGACTTGAAGCGGTTGAAACCTGAAGGATCAAAGCTGAGCCTGTCACTTATTGGCTGAGGGGTTTGCACTAAGTCCCTGGAATACCAAGACTGTGCTTCCTCATTGAGAAATAACCCATCCCTCACAGTTATCTAAAGGATAGAACAGTGGTCTGTGGGAATTCCCGTGTGCGGTGCTTGGGCCTCCATGCTCCACAAGTGGACGTAGCTGCTTTGCTCTGATCAACAGACAGTCAAGAGCTGTTTTCTTCATTGCAGCCAAAAGGACAAGCGAGGCATAGGTCAGGGGTGTAGGGAGGGGAGGGTCTCCATGAAGACACAGTCAGAGACTGGGCCCTCAAGGAAGACAAGAGACTGAAGTGGATGCCTAGGAGAAGGGCAAAGGAGTAAACCAAGGAGAATGGGGGTGAGGGGAGAAGGCAGCAGCAGTGTGAGTTTACTTGGCTCATTAAGTGATTTACTCTTTTAGTTTTTATTTTAGTTTTTATTTACTTAACTAACTGGTATTTACTACATGCTAGACTCTCTGGGAAGGGTTCAGGGTGCAGCAGGGAAGCCAACACACAGAAGAGCCTTCCTTAGGACTCCATCAGGGAACAGAAACAAAGTATGAATGGGCTTTCAGGTGAGGATCAATAGAGTGAGGCAAATAAAGCCACAAAGAGGAGAGGAAGGCAGAGGGGTCTGTCCAGAGTGGCTGGAGGAGGCCTCTGAGGAAGGTGCGACTCTGACTTTGGACAGAGACCAGGACAAATGAAGCAGTTGAAAATATAGTATGAACTTTGGTGGGGAATTCTATGTACACACACACACACACACACATGCACACACACATTGATGTCTTATTTCTACTACGTTAGTGTAATTATATTTACTACCATCGTTTTCATTTAAACCTTCATATTAGCCAAATTCTCTGAAAGATAAAACACATTGAGAGAATTAAAAAAGACTAAGGACAAGACTTGGCATTTCCTAATTTAGAAATAGGATGGAAGCCCAGCCAGAGGAGTTGTGATTATTTATTCATTCAACAAACATCGACAGTGTACCTATGGGGCAGACTCCAGCTTTGGCTGAGATAGGAGTCAGAAACAACTTCTCCCCAGGACCTCACTGTGCCCACAAGAGACAAGGCAATGTCCTTTCCTTTGTCAGCCACCTACTATGTGCCATGCAGTGCTCTAAATGCTAGGATACAGCACTGGGACAAAATTGGCAAGGTACTTGATCCGAGGGCTCCATTGGACTTGCACAGTATAGTACATACAGGAGGGAACTCCGCTGGCCATGGGTGCCTTTGGGGAATGTCAGTGCCTGCCAACCTGAAGGGGGTCAGTGAAGGTTCCCTGGAGCCTTTCTGTGGTGGCTGCACAGGTGGTTTGCTACATGAAGACGAGCAGAGCTGTACAGAAAGACAAGACTCGGAGCAGAGGGAGCCAAGCACACGGGCCCAGTATCCTAGGCCCCAGGGGAAAGGGGGCTGCCCAAGCTCTAAAAGAGGAAAGGAAATGGGGCCTGAGCAGGAGCCTGTTGCTTAGGTGATGTGGAGATTTCTGGTCTTCCTGAGGATAGTTGTGGGGCATGGTGCAGTGATAGCCAAATTGTAAGGACTTAAGCACACAGTAGAGAAGCAGAAACAGGTGTGCACACCAGCTTTTCAATGAGCACAGTTGCTAATAGAAGATAAGTAGCAGGGAAAAGAAAGTTGATATTATGTCTGTCTAAGAAGTATAGACCCTCTTAAAGATTACTGGCAGGAAGACAGCGCAACTCCTCTTTCCTCTGCCTTGTCACCCACCCTACGTGTGAAAGGGTTGCCACGTCCTTCTGCAGCCCTCAAGTGACACAGGTGTGCCAGTGCCAGGTGAGCATGTGCACTGGGCTCCTAGAAGGTGAGCCAGAGTAGAATTTAACCAGCTGTGTGTTTTAAGGGGAAGTATAAATTGAGATCCATGGATTGATAATATCCACATATGCTGCTGTCTTATTACTTGTACAATAGTTACCTCAGGGTGAAAGTTTGGGGTACTAAAAGCCCCCAAAACAGGCATTCAGGCCTTACCTACTCCACACCTGAGGATCTGGGAAGCAATTCTCTAATCCGGGAGTCTAAGAGCTAAAACTGCCTGTGAGAACTCTGAAAGCCCAAGGATCTGTTGACCATGTGGGGCCATTGCTAATAGCTCTTTCGTGTCTTGGGCAGATTCCGGTGGAACTGCAGAGCAATGACCCAAATCAGTCTGACAAACAGGATGTTCTGTGCATGTGCTTCAGCCCCTCAGAGGAGACCCTGGTTGCCAGTACCAGTAAGAACCAGCTCTATATCATCACCATGTCCCTGACAGAGATCAGCAAGGTGAGTACCCCAGCAGCACGTCCTTGCACACCAGGCCTGTGTGTCCGGTGAGGGCCCAGTCACCACCTGGGCAAGTTTCCCATCCATAGGTCATGCATGGGTTCATACACTCCTCATCTACTCTGTGACCCAGCAAAATAAGCTCTAGGGCCGAGGAGATCACTCAGCAGCTTAAGCGCCTGCCTGACGAGCTCAGAGTCCCAAGTTCATTAGCTCATCAATCCAAATGTGTGTTTAGGTTTTCAGTTTTATTTTGAAATAACAAAAGAAACTGGTATAAACTACTATATCTATTACAACAGAAAAGCACTATGAAATATTAAAAGCATTGTAATTATTGTAGAAAAGGTTCACTTTATCAATGATTTTTTTTTTAAGACAGGTTCTTACTGTACAGTTCAAGCTGACCTTGAGTTCATTGTGTAGCTGGCACTGGCCTTGAACTCATGGTGATACTCCTGCCTCAAGCTCCTGGGTCCTGGGATTGCAGGCATGGGCTACCATGCCTAGCTAATAAGATAATTTTAAATCTTTGTGCACCTCATAGCATGAATTCAAAATATGTGAAGCAGGGGGCCAGGGAAGTGGCTCAGTGGAATCAGTGCTTCCCTGGCAAGCGCAAGGACCCGAGTTCAGTTCCTGGTTCCACCAAAAAAAAATGTGAAGCAAAATCTGACAAGTAAAACAGGCCATATATAATCATTGTAGATTTTAACATACTTTTCTGCGTAATGTTTTTAGTACAACTTTTTGGCTTCCTGAATTATAATCAAAACATAAACTGAATATTTAATTTTTTCCCAAAAAATGGCACAGTATATAGCACTCTGCCGCTGATCTTCCTTAAAATACACCCCCTTACCTCAAACATACTTATTCCATTTTTTTTACTACTTTCTGAAGCAGCAATGAGAGTCTTCTTTTGTGTCTTTACTCACTGTCATTGTTTCCTCAATGTCCTGAATTGATTCAAAATTTATTGTCATTTTTTTTTCTTAATCTATGTGTTTGGTACAGGGTCTCTACGCAGCTCAGACTCTTAGTTATTCTCCTGTTTTCAGCCACCCAAGTGCTGAGATCACAGGCAAGCATCACCACACCCAGTCTCAGTGGACGGCTCAGTGCACCCCGGGGCGGGGGCCAGGGTGGCAAGCATGCCAGAGATCACATTCATCTCTTTTTTCATCCCCTCCATCTCTTGATCCAGTTCCCCTTTGAAAAAGATCAATCTTGCTACTTCCTATTATCTATGTGTGGGGTCAGAGAGATAGCTCAGTAGAATAAGCTCTTGCCTGCCAAGCTCAAGGGCCTGAGTTCAGTCCCTGGTTCTGAAAAAAAAAAAAAAAATCTGCATTTGCCACTTTGCGCTTTATTTATAGTTTGGATTTCTCATTTAAATGAAATCATTTAACCCTGTCTGTCTCTTTTACTTAACAAGCCTGTCTTTCCATTGGGTGGCACTCAGTGGCTGCACTAGTCATATTTTTGTTACAACAATGTAAAGATATTGACACAAGAGGACTTCCTAAACTGTTTCAGAAAGTGGCCACAGCTACAGGATAAATATAATTAAATCCAGGGGCAGTGTTTTGTAGGGGTGAATGGCAATATATCACTATAATGAATTTCATAAAATTTAAATACTCACCATATAGTTTCATCACACCTCACAATTTATTGTATAGTTCTTCTATTTGAAGTGTACATCAATGTGATTTTTTAGTATATGCAGAGTTGAATAATCATTACCAGCACTAATTTAGAACGTATTCAAACAAAAACCCCACACTATAGCTATTATCTCTCCATCTTCCTGGTCTCCCAGGAAATGATAAAATAGATCACTAATCTATTTTATGTCTCTCATAAATTTGCCTATTCTCAATATTATGTAAATGAAATCATACAATATGTGAACTTTCAAGGCTGATGTCTTTAACTTAGCATGATATTTTCAAGGTTTATCATTGTTGTAGTATGCCTCATTGATTTTTACGGTCAAATACCGTAAACATCCTTGTATAGGTACACCACATTTTGGCTACCTGTGCAGTTGATTTTAGACGTTCAGCCTGTCTGTGCCTTTTGGCTGTTCTAAATACTGCTGCTGTGAACTTTCCTGTACTAGTTTTTGTGAAGGTGTGTATTTTCATTTCTTTTGCTAGAACAATTGCTGGGTCACATGGAAAATTTAAGATTAGCCGTTTGAACAACTGCCAGAATGTTTCCTCAAGAAACTACACCATTTTATATCCCCCATAAGCAGTGTTCGAGAGTTCTGATTTCTCTTTGTCCTCGACACCGCTTGTTATTCTACCTGGTTTCTGTGTTATAGCCTTTGCAGACGTGGAGCAGTGTCTCCTCAGGGCTTGGATTTGTGTTTCCCTGATGACTATGACATTGAGTATCTTCATATGCATTGAGCGTTTGCATGTCTTGGAGAAATGTCTGTTCAGATCTTTTGTCCAATTTAAAAATGGTGTTATCTTTTTATTATTGAACATAAGACACTTTCATGTACTGTAGATACAATTTCTCCTATTCTATGAGTTTTGTTTTGTTTTTTTTTACTTTCTTGAACCAATATCCTTTGGTTCATGAAAGTTTTAAATTTTCATGATGTGAATTTTCCTGTTTTTCTTTCTTTCATTAACTGTTTACTATAATATTTAAAAATCCACTGGCATAAATAAAATTAAGAGGATGTATCCCTACATTTCTTTGAAGAATTTTATAGTATTAGCTCTTACATTTAGTTCTTTAGCCCATTTTGAGTTGAATTTATGTATATGACCTGCAGTGTGGATCTAATTTCATTCTCTTGCACACAGCTATCAAAGTGTTCCATTTGTTGAAAGATTATTCTTTCTATGTTGAATGATGTTTGTACCCTTATTAAAAATAATCAGGCAATAGATGGATTTATTTCTAGCCTCTTAGTTCTGTTCCAGTGTTCTGTCTTTCTGTCCTTCTTTCACTGTCTTGATTACTGTATTTTGGTGGGGTTTTCTGTTGTTTGTTTAGTAAATTTTAAAATCAGGAAACCTGAAACTTCCAACTTTGTCCTTCTTTTTCAAGATTTTTGTGGCTGTCTTGGTCCTTTGCAATTTAGTATAAATTTTAGAATCAGCTTGTCTATATCTAAAAAGAAGCAATCTGCAATTCTGATATTTGGAATTTGAATTTGTCAATCAATTTAAGGAGTAGTGTCATCTTAGTCATATTAAGCCTTCCAATCCATGAATACGGGATTTTTTCCACATTTGTATTTGATAATGTTTCATAATTTCTAGACTATGGTTTTCACACTACTTTGTTAAATTTTCCCTACATGTTTTTTGGGGGTTTTGTTTTTGATCTTTGATGTTTGGGGTTTTGGTTTTTTTGTTTTGTTTTTTTTTTTTTTTTTTTGAGATGGGATCTCGCCATGTTGCACAGGCTAGTCTCAAATTCGTGAACTCATAGGACCCTTCCACTTTAGCCTCCTGAGTAGCTGGCGCTACAATATTTGATTCTTTTCAACACTACTGTAAATAGGACTTTATTTCATTATGAATTGTTAATTCCAAGGATATATAAAATTGTTATACATAGGCTTCTAGGTTGGTAATGCTTTTCTTTGAGCACTTTGAACATCTTGCCTCCCCTCTTCTGGTTTCCATTGTCTTTGCTGAGAGCTCTGCTGTATCATAGTAGGTTTCCGTTGGAAATGATCTTGTGATGCTTCCAGGATCTTCTCCTTGTGGAAAAAAAAGCCTTCTGGTATCTTTATCATGAATTTATTTGTGTTTTTCCTACTTGGAGATCGTTGAGCTTCCTATAACTGTACATTAGTGTTTTCTGATAAGCATTTTTAAAAAAACAATGGGTCTATCCATCATTTACACAAGTATTTTGGCTCCTTTCTCTCCCATCCTCTGATATTCACAGTACATATCTGTGGTAGCTTAGTGGTGTCGCATATTTATCTGTAGTCTGTTAAATTTTTTCATTCTTTTTTCTCTGTTCCTCAGATTATGTAATCTTTATTGACCTATCATACTTGCTAATTCTGCAAGTATAAATCTACTGTTGAGTCACTCTCATAGTTTTATTTTAGCTTTTTACTTTTTAACTCCACAACAATATTTTCATACTGTTTGCCCCTCTATTAATGTTCTCTACTTGATGAAGATTGTCATTATTTATTTTTCTTAGAATATAGTCCACCAATCTCAATGCTGAGATAATAGCATGACAAGCTGAGACCAGCCTGAACTACATAGTAAGACCTTGTTTCCAAAAAATCGTAGCTTCTTACAATTCTTTGAACATATTTATAATGGCTTCACAGCTATTGTCTGTTAAATGCAACTCTTTTCAAGATGGTTTCTGTTGCCTGTGAGCAGAAAAATACAAATTAAAATAACTCTGTAGCCTGGGCTTGGTGGGGCGCACCTGGGATCCCAGTGCTTGGGAGACTGAAAAACAGGAGGACCACTGCAAGTCCTATCTGTGTAGTGAGACCCTGTTGACTCTGTACTAAATACATTAAAAAAAAAAAAAAACTCTGTGATGTTTTCTGTAAGGAATTTTTATTATTTTATTAAAAGTTAGAGAAACAGGGTCTGGGGATATAGTTCAGTGGCACAGTGCCCACCTGGCAAGCATAAGGTCCTGAGTTCAATTCCCAGTACCAAAAAGTAAAATCAGAAAAACAGATATTACCAGAGATTTCTGAGAACAAGCAGGAATGGGAATCTTAATGTGGTAGATGGGAGCATGTCAGTGACTTTCTTGTTGCTGAAATATAGTACCTGAAACCTACAATTTAAAAGAGAAAGGGTTTATTTTATCTCATGGTTTATAGAGGCTTCAGTCCCTAGTCCATTGGCTCCAAATGGAATGGGACAACAAAGGACATGGCACAGGAGAAGGCTCACGTCACGGTTCCCGTAAACTGCAAGATCAAGGGAAGGAGGCAGGGAGATACACTCGTTCCACACTCCCAGTGGCCCACCTCTGACCAGGCTTCACCCTCCAAATCACATTTAGATATGAAGGCATCACTGGGCTCAGCCACTGACAAACATCACACCCCCATCATCCAGTCATCTCCCAGAATCTATCTATGAGTGCCGGGGGAAATACTAAATACAAACCAGTACAGGGTGGTGTAAACTAAGGCAGCTGTTGTAGAGAGCAAGCTGATAGTTTTTGGTAGAAAGCTAAGTAAAGAGTGTATACAGCTTGCTATCCAGTAGTCTGCCACCAGATACACACCAGAAACTCTAACCTGTGGCTCTATTAAAGAACATGTACAAAGATGCTATCTTGGTGTTTTTAAGCAATGGACAGTCAAAGACTCTCTTGTTGGGCCATCCAAGTAGCTCAGATGGCTCAGCAGAATGAGTGCTTGCCTGGCAAGTGTAAGGGCCTGAGCTTAATCCCAGGTTCCACCAAACAAACAAAAAAAG
Organism: Ctenomys sociabilis; assembly: GCA_004027165.1. Classification (NCBI taxonomy): domain Eukaryota; kingdom Metazoa; phylum Chordata; class Mammalia; order Rodentia; family Ctenomyidae; genus Ctenomys; species Ctenomys sociabilis. The sequence goes on from PVKA01024847.1 coordinate 16,271, forward strand.
AATTTAAACATTTTTTTAAAAAAAAAAGTTCTGAGGAGATGGCTCAGATGGCTCAGGAGAATAAGTGCTTTCCTGGCAAGCATAAGGGCCTGAGTTCAATCCCCAGTTCCACAAAAAAAAAAAAAAAAAAAAAAAAAAAAATAGCTCAGTGGGTTAAAGCGCCTGCAAGCAGGCTCAGGGGCCAGGAGTTTGATCCCCTGCCATTTTGGCTCCAACCCTGGGTGCGCTGAGATGGCAATTGAGACTTGATGTGGTGGCATGCCTGTAATCCCAACTCTTGTGAGGCTGTAAACAGGTGGATCACTACAAGTCTGGTCTAGTAGTGAGACCCTGAATACCTTGTGAACCCTCCCCTAAAATACAGAAAAAAGGACTCCCTTGATGTCCATCCTTACTGGCATGGAGAAGTAACGTAGCTGGATGCATATTCTAGAATATCAAACATCAGTTAGAAGCAGTAAATTATAAATGACACAACATACATGAATCCTTCAAAACATAACACTGAAAGGAGAAAAATACAGAATGAAATCTGAAGCACAATTCCATTTATAAAAATACGAACATGGCTGGGGAGACAGCTCAGCAAGCGCAAGGACCCAAGTTTGATCCCTGGTACTGCATGCTGTCCCAGCCCCAAAACCAGACGTGGTGGCGCATGCCTATAATCTCAGCACTGGGCAGACGGAGACAGGAGGATCACTATGAGTCTGAGCTACAGGTAAGACCCTGTATTGAAAGAATAAAAAAGAGGACTGGGGAGATGGCTCAGTGGAATAAGTGCTTCCCTGGCAAGCGCAAGGGCCTAAGTTCAATCCTCATTTCTGCCAAAAAAACAAAAGAAAGAATAAAAAAGAAAAGAAATATGAATATATTCAGTGACAAGTAAAATTCATACTATGTTCATCCCTATGATAAGGGACAGGTAAGTATCAAAGAAGAAACAAAGGCCGGGGAGATGGCTCAGTGGAAAAAGCACTTCACTGGCAAGCCCAAGGACCTGAGTTCAATCCCCGGTTCTGTAAAAAATAAATAAATAAATAAACATTAAAAAAAAAAGAAGAAACAAAGATTAAGAGCTTAAATAAAATTGACTTTCTGTTAATTATAATAATCTACAACTGTGCTGACATGCAAAATGAAGGAAACAAAGATACACAAATCAAATACGAGGTAATGTCATCTGTCAAGATATACAGATATAAGAAAGAATTTAGAAGATGTGAAAAGAGAGAATAAATAGGGTAAGCAGTTACCTTGGAGAGTCAGAAAGTAATGTACTAAATGCCCACTGGAGGCTTATGATCATGTATTCTAAGAAAAACTAGTGATCTTGCTTGTCTGATTCCCCATGATTACTCGACTGCTCAGGCATATGTACACAGGGTAGGATAGAGAATTTATGAAGTCTTTAAAGAAGAAAGTTGAAAGATTTGAGGATGCTTCAAAGTTAATGAGAATATGCTAGCGGAGACAGGAACAGTGCAGATACTGGGGCTGCCGGGGCTGGCAGAGGGAGAGGAGCAGAGGTGCTGTCTATCTGCTCCCAACCCACAGCAGTGCCTCTCTCTCTGAGGCAGTACAAGAGTGAGAAGTGGACACGTGGAAGGGGGGGAGGACCAGAATTGGAGCAAATTCACTCTCGGCCTTTGTCTTAACTTGCAGACAAACCTAAAATGTGCATTCCTCATGACTTTCCTAACCACCACTCCTCATTTACGCATCCCAAGGATGAGAATGCCTCTCATGACAGACATCTGTAATCCTGAACAAGCAGTGCAGTAGGATGCATTTCAATTTAAAATCATTCATCCAACTCTCATTTGCTGCTGTGGCTAGACTAATTAGTATAGTCCCTTTGGAGAGAAGCTTTGCAGTACATATTAAGATACTTAAAATCATTCACTGTTGTATCCGTTTTACCATTTCTAGAAATGCATCCTAAGGAAGTAGTCATCAAGGTATAGAAAGACTTATAGGTACACAGTTACTTAGTTGTTATCCCTAAATGATAACTAAAAATGGAAACCACTATAATATCCCTACAAGTAAAGGAATAGTTAAATTGCAGGATATTAACAATACAAATTTTTGACATTAAAATTGTTTTCGAAGCCAGGCATAGTGGTGCATGCCTGCAATCCCAGGACTCAGGAGGCTGAGACAGGAGGATTGCTTTGAGTTTGAGGTCAGCCTGAGCTACATAGTTCAAGGCTAGCCTGGACTACACAGGGAGACCCTGTCTTTAAAACATGGTTTTAAATAACACCATCATAGGGAAATATATATAACATTAAAACAATTTGCTAAGGCTCGGTTTCTGTGCATATGGCCTAAGTAATGTCCCTGGGTACTAATTAGAGCGGAGGTACATAGCCCACCTTTCGCTCACCTCTGCATTTCCTTGTGTGTGCTCTGCCCAGGGGGAGGCTGCTCACTTCGAGTACCTGCTGTACCCGTTACACTCCGCATCCATCACCGGTCTAGCCACCTGCATTCGCAAGCCTCTCATCGCCACGTGTTCCCTGGATCGATCCATTCGCATCTGGAATTATGAATCAAAGTAAGGCACGAAGGGCTTTGCTCCTGTAGTGTGCAGCATTTCCACCGTGAAATCTGTTTATGTGAATCATTTTAAGTAGAGAGTTTAGCAATTTAATTACTTAGAAGCTTTTAGTTGGAAAAGCCTTTAAAAAAATAAAATCAAGTCAGCTGATCTGTTTCTCACTCTTGCAAGGCTAGAAATTTAATTTATGATTAATTAAATGCTTACTACATACCAGGCCCTGTTCTAGACTCAAGGCATAAAGCTGACACCCCAAGATCTCACCTTCCTGCCTAAATTCCACCACTTCTCTAGCTCTCCTGTCCTCTTCATCCCCCTAAGCCTGGTTTTTGTTTTACTTTTCTTTTCTTCTCTTTTTTGTACTCAAAACTCAGGACCATCGGCTTGCCAGGCTGGCACTGGGCCACTGAGCTACATCCGTGGTCCCAGTCTTTTTTAGAGAGCTCTCCAGCCCCTTTTTTCCTTTCTCTTCAGCACTGTGCCAACTACCCCATCTCCCTAGGGCTTGTGTCCTCCTGGCATAGCTTCTCTGAGAATCTCTGACCTTAGATTAGATCCATACTATTTTCTTTGCTCTTGTACAAAGTGCTGGGGCTGCTGAAAAAAACTACCAGTGCTGCACTTAAAAATTTGAATCTCAACAGAGCTGTGTCTTCACCATTACTAGACAGCACCTCAACCAGATCCTTTCCTGGCCACACTCAGAGCCACACACTATGGTCAAGTAATGAGAGAGAGAGAGAGAGAGAGAGAGAGAGAGAGAGAGAGAGAGAGAGAGAGAGAGAAACACCAGTGATTCAAAGCAATAAATTATCTCAAATCCTGTGATAAGGGATCTAGGGATTTGGCTAATAATTCAGTAATTTCTTATGTGTTTCACAGCATTCTTGAACTATTTAAGGAATATCAAGAAGAGGCTTATACAATCAGCTTTCATCCATCTGGACACTACGTTGTAGTAGGGTTTGCTGACAAACTACGCCTTATGAATCTACTCATTGATGATATACGTCCTTTCAAAGAATACTCTGTCAGAGGATGCAGAGAGGTAAAAATTGCTGGAGATAAAGTTCCATTTTCTTAGAAAGCCAGGGTTGAAAGGCCAGGACCAAGAACTGACACACTCTAGAGAGATAGAACCAAAGTCTGCCTTCAGTGACTTTTTAAAATTCCAATTCATTCAAACTCAAACTCTTAAAGTATATGACTCTACCCCTGCTTCTTTACGCCCACCAGAATATTCTGTTGGCCCTACAGCTTTGTGGAATCCCGCCTTAGTAACTTTTCTCTGTGACCTTGGAGTTTCAACAAATATGGAAGAAGAAATCTCAGAATGAAAGTTCCGCTGGGCCTGTAAGGATGAGATTAGAGCAGCCAAGGGCAGTAGCAGTAGCAAGTGGCCGTCAGTAGCCTGTCACATGCCCCACATGGCCCTGAGACAGCTCTCAGAAATACACCTGTGATTTGGGGAAATCAGTGCCCCACTTTTCTAGACAAAATGAGGCTCTGGGATAAAAAGTAGTTTAATGACCAGTGCAATGGAGGTGGAAGCTACAGGAACAGTGTCTGAAAATATCAGCCAAATTTCAGTCTTACTGCCATTAGGAATTGTGGTTTCCACCTGAACTCTTCCAGAAAAGCCCCTCCAGACTGCAGCCTCCAGTTAGGCTGATGACCTCTGGCTCGTCTCTGGCTCACCTGCTGACTCTCTTGCTGTTTCCCTCTAGTGCTCCTTTAGCAATGGAGGTCACCTGTTTGCTGCTGCCAATGGAAACGTGATCCACATTTTTACCACCACAAGCCTAGAGAATATCTCAAATCTGAAAGGACACACGGGGAAGGTAAGTGAACGAACAGTGTGTAGGGAAACAAGGGACTCAGAACCATGCACTATGCTGGCAGATAGGGTACAGGCGAATAACAAGGAAATGACTCCTTTCCCCATGGGCTCACTGACTACTTGGGGAAGCAGTAAAGCAAGTGCACAGATTGCAGTTGATTCAGTAAAGGAAGAACAAAGGGCTCCTAGAAGAGGAAATAACAAAGGACAAAGGAATGGCACAACTTAGGTTCGGGCATCTGCAAAGGCTTGGTCGTGCAGTGAGGAGGAGTAACCAGATAGAGCTGGTAATCACTGTAGATGAGGATTTAAAGACCCCCAGAGAGGGCAGCAGCTGTCAGAAACTGTGGCCCTGAGAATGGAGATATCAACATAAAGTGTAAGGTAAACTGAGATCAGAGAAGTTCACAGGGGCCCAAATACATGACACCTTGTAAGCCTTAGAAGGATCTTATATGTTATCCTGCTTAAAATCATGAGGACTTTTCAGGGTAGGGAATGATACAACCATATTGCCTTGGCTGCAGAACAAAGAACATGTTGAAGGAGACAAGGCTGGAAATAAGGGAGCTCTTGTGGATGTCTGCATGCTAAATGGTAGTGTTTTGGACCACAGTGGTAGTGGCACAGTTAGGAAAAAGGGTGAACTCAAATGATATGTAGGAAGTGAAATCAGTAGGTACTGGAGTAGATTAACATAAGACATTTTTAAGAGAAAGAAGTCAAAGATCTAAAAAGGATGAAGTCAGCAGATGGATCTGAAGGAAAGAGGTAATTAAAAAAAGGAAAGCATTAGGGGGCTGGGGAGATGGCTCCGTGAAATAAGCGTTTCCCTGGCAAGTGCAAGGGCATGAGTTCAATCCCCGGTTCCGCCAAAAAATGTAAAAAAAAAAAAAAAATAGGAAGGTGAAAGAAAGGATGGAATGGAGGTGTGAAACAGGATGGGGCTTTATGTTTTCTGTAGCTAAAATATTGGGCACATTTGAGGAGTGATGAAAGAGGGAACTGGGGATTTAGGATGTTTTGTAGAAGGTAGAGTATGCCATGCCAGTGAGTTGGATATTAGAAGTGACAAGAAACAATTGAAAGATTTGAGAAAGGAAGTCAGTACTGGAAAGGTACTTCATCTAGTGTTCAAGCTGGATTAGAGAAAAGAGAAGGTAGAGTGATAAATAACAGCCAAGAAGTAACAGTACGAAGAGAAATCGATAGCCATAAATATGTATGTTGCAAATAAAAATCAGTGATATAATGAAATCAGAAATTCAAGAAATTAGACAAAGAACAACAAATTCAAAGAAAATAAAAGGCAGGAAACAATAAAGACAAGAGCACAAGTTAATGAAATAGACAACAAACACACAAAAGAAGACCATCAAGCCAAAACTTGATTTTTCAAAATACAAAATAGGCAAACCGTTAGCATGACTGATTAAGAAGAAAAAGAGACAGAGGACACACATGCCCGGTATGAGAAATAAAGGGGAGTGCACTATAGGTCCCTGTAAATCAGAGTTCATTGAGATATTATGAACAAGTTTACACAAATAACTTTGAATATATTTGAAGTAAAAGTGAAAATCCTATGAAATGGAATCTGCAGTTGAAAATTATCCTATCAAGTAAACTCTAGGCCCCAGTCATATCACTGGAGCATTATATCAACAATTAAAGAAATAAAACAATGCCATCTAATAGGTTCCAGCCCAAATACAAACTGCTAACTTAGCATGGCCCTGATCCAACATGGCTGAGTCCCTAAAACAGCAGCTTATCTTCCCAGTGACTGCTTCCTCCTCCTGCCCCACCCGGCCCTGGATACAGCTTCCTTTGACCTTTCCCGCCCACACTAGGGAGCCTCCATCAGCTCCTTGTGTGTCACTGAATCTGCCTTCAAACTCTGTCCCTAGCAGAGTCCATAAAGCCTCAGCCTCTCTGGCTGAGGTCAGGGGATTCCCCCATCCCCCTGCCATCATGTGTTCAGTGTTAATAAAGGCGCGCGCGCGCGCGCGCGCACACACACACACACACACACACACACACACACACACACACTCTATTTCTGAGGCGGCCACCACTGAAAAACCCAAAACCTCTTCTGGAGTATTGAAAGAGTCTGCATCCCAAGTGTAGATCTAAGACTTCAGAATAATTGTGATACCAAAACCCAACAAAGACACAAGAAAAAAATAATATGCCAGTCTCTTCCATTAATATAGATTTAAAGGCCTTAAATAATATCAAGTTGGGTTTATCCAAGTATGTAAAGCTGTTTTAGATTTTTAAATCTAGCAATGTGTTATAACCCCATTAACATAAGAAATAAAATTGATAAAAATCATTATCCAAAAAAAATCATTATCCATTCATGATTTGCAAAGCACTTAGCCATCTAGAAACAATGAGAACTTCCTAGATCCTATATGAGATGTTTATAGAAAGCCGCCTGCGAGCAGTATTCCTGACCATGAAATTATGAAAGCATTCCCTCAGAGATAAAGAACAAATATAATAATGCCTTTGGCTAGTCTTCTGAGTCCTTCCCAAGGCAGTAAGGCAACAGAAGGAAATGAAAAGTATAAAGTTCAGAAATAAGAAATAAAACTGTCACACATATTACTTGGTTATGTAGAAAATCCAGAGAATGTTCAGATAAACTATTAAAACTAGTGAATCTAGAAATATTATTAGAAATAAAGTCACTGTACTATTAGATCATATTCTTATATGATAGTAATAAACAATTATAAAATATTATTTTAAGGATGTGATTGAGAAGGTCACTGAAGATACGGCAGAAAGGGCAGGAGTCATGGAAACACCATACCCGGTGGCAGTGGGTCACAGGGTTGCTTATGTAGAGGGCAAGTGAGAAAGCGAATATAGTGAAGATCATGGGAACTGGGTCTCTCACTGTTGGAGAAGGAAGTTACAGATATGGCAAGGAAGAAAGGCTAGAAATGAATCTTATGACTGAATTGAAGTTGGAGGTATCAGTGTGAATTCATGATTTTTAATACATAGAGATATATAGAAAACCAATTCTAGATAATGTCTTCCAGAAAATAGAAGAGATAGAATAACCCAACTCATTTAATGAAACCAGTATTACTGTGGTACCAAAACCGGGTGTAAAGAGTATATTAAAAAAAACTTACAAGTCAATATCCTTCATGAAAATAAGGTCAGAAGTCCTTAACGCTGTATTTGTGTATTAAATCTAGCTATATATACATATATATGTGTGTATGTATATATATATATAAAACTTTATATATATAATTTCCTGACCAAATGAGGTCTTTTCTAAGAATAAAATGCTAATTCAACATTTGAAGATTAGTATGATCTGCCGTATTAACAGGATAATGGGGAAAAAAAATCAACTTAAATAATTTAGTTTCCAAGTATTATCTGACTTATTTCCAATAAAATATAGAAACTTGACTCTCACTGAGTCCTTTCAGCTCTGCCTTTGTTGTGCTATCTTTGCTATACATATTACATCTTTTCTGTGTTGTAAGCCCAATACATTGTTTTAATTAGCCTGCATGGCCTTATTATGTCATTTAAGGAAGCCAACAGAAAAAGATGAGAGCAAGTGTTACTTTGTAGAGTTGTTTAATATGAATTCGCTTATTGCAGTTGCTTTCTAAGTCAGTTTTAAAAATAAACAGTATGTAATATGTGCTTTACTACCTACACCTTTATTACCTACAAACTTACTTGTTTTGAATAAATTCACATTGTTATCTTAGGTCACCTACTTTCAACCATAAGAACATCCTTCACTGTTTCTCAAAAGGCAGATTGCCTTAGTTACTTTTCATGTTGCTGAAACAAAATACCTGACACCCAAAGTTAAAGGAGGAAAGGTCTATTTGAGTCACAGTTTGTAGAGGTTTCAGTCAATGACTGGCTGGCTCCAAGGCAGGATGGCATGGCAGAGGGCCATCGCAGAGGAGGACAGTTCAGGACAGGAAGACTGTAGCAAAGCAACAGGGGCACAGAGAGGGGAGCGCAAACCTTTCCCTTCCTTATATTGCATTCAGGCCACCTGCTGTAGGACCAGGGTAGCACCCACATCCTGAACCCCAGCACTGAACCATGACTCAATCACAAACTCCAGATCCAGCTGCTTCTGGGGCATCTGTCACCCATGACTGCAGGAGGCTTGGGGGATACTGAGATACAAGCCATAACACAAGTCTGCTAGCGGTTTACCAGTTCTTTTCTTTTGTTTGATTTGGTATGTCTTTATTGTCCTTTGTGTTTAAAATGTAAGAATGCAGGGGGATTTTTTTTGGTTTGTTTTGGGTTTTTTAAGAAGTGTAGTTTGCTAGGTATAAAGTTTTTTCTCTTACCTTCAATACTTAGAACATACTCCCCTGCACTCTGGCCTCTTCCTTTCTGGTGAGAGATAGGTTGTTAATCTTATTGGCATTCACGTGTGTGTGTGCTGATTCATTTTTATCTTAGCAAGGCTTTATCTTCTGCTTTCAGCGTTTTCACATTGGTGCATCTGGATGTAGATTTCTTTGTGTTGTGTCCTAGTTTGAGTTTACCACACTTCTCAGATGTGTGGGTTAGGGTTCTTCCACAGATTTGAGTATTTTCAGCTTTATACATGCATTTATATATTTTTTTCTGTCATTTTTTGCTGTCTCCCACATACTCCCATTACATATGTTAGTGAACCTAATGGTTCCCCTACATTATTCTAAAGTTCTAAAATTTTTCTTAATTTTTTTCTTTGACCTGTTTTAAAATTATCTCCTTGCTACTTCTTTCTCAATAAAATTATTAAAATATAAAAAAATAGGGGCCAGGGAGATGGCTCCGTAGAATAAGTGCTTCCCTGGCAAGTGCGAGGGCCTGAGTTCAATCCCCCATTTCAATAAATAAATAAATAATAAAATATTAAAAAATAAAATTATTTTAAAATTTAAAAAAATTTCTTTGTTTTTCAGACTATTTATTTTCTATTAATCTGTCTTCATATTAATCAACTCAAATCTCTTGAGCCCCTCTGGTATATTTCACCTTGGTCATTATATTTTTCAACTCCAGAATTTCCATTTGATTTTTAAATAATTTCTATATCCTACTGATACCTTTAATTTGATGAGACTTGTCATTATACCTTCCTTTAATTGTTTAAACATGGTTTCCTTTAGTTGTTATATATTTATAAAACTAGCATATTTATGTTAGCTGCCTTGAAGTCTCTTCTTGGGGTGGGCCAGAGAGCTCAGAGGCATAGGCGCCTGCCTGGCAAGCACGGACACCAGAGTTCAATTCCCAGCCCCACATGCTGTGCCAGCCCTGAAGTCTTTCCTAGCTCTACCACCCGAGCACCCCAAAAGCGGTTTCTTTTGCCCCTCTTTGTTTTCCTTTTTGGTCATTCTGTCTGTTGGGGTTGTTTGTTGCACATTTCCTAAGTCTTTAATTGATAAAATTTTTTGACAGTGTATTGTAGCAATACTAAATATCCTCACAGGGAGTTGTTATTATTGGTGACGGTATTTGGTTGATTGGTTAGTTGGTTGCTTGATTCGTTAGTTGGTTACTCACATTTAATAACTTAGCAGAACCAATCTTGTGATACCCTTCCCCCTGTTATACAGCAATATGAATCTTCTAATACATAGACCTATATTTTTTTTCTTGGCTTCTAGCCTGGCTACCTAGAATTTGCCTCTGCGTGGCATAAACTGCCTATAAATCACAGCTTGTGTGTAAGCCCTTAACCAACTAGAGTTTTACCTTTTACTACTAGATTCCTGTGTGGTTTGGAAGCTGCTGTCACAGGTCAGGGAATTTATGGTTTCTGCTGTTTTCAGCAGAGATTGGTAGTTTAGATGTGTCCACTCGGTACTTGAAAAGGTGCAGCCTTGGTCAGGTATAAAGTCTTTCAGGCAGCCAAGGATAAGGGACTTTATTTCTTTTTTTTTTTTTTTTTGTCTTTTTGAGACAGGGTCTCACTATGCAGTTCAGGCTGGCCTTAAGCTCACTTTGTAGCTCAGGCTGGTCTCGAACTCACAACAATCCTCCTGCCTCAGCCTAAGGGACTTTATTTCTAAGCCTGGCTTCCTAAGACGTGACCCTGAGCCAAATGTGCCGACTGTTCACTACTTCTTGGTCCACTGTGCCAATGAGATTTCCATCTGTGTAAACTGGCCTTCAACTAATTTAGGAGCTGCTTTCATGTTTTCCTGTATCCTGCTCTGATCGTTCTGAGGAGAGTACAGCCTAGCACGTGCATACTTCTGGCCCCTAGAATTCCCTGTGATCCCCAAAAGAGCTTTTCTTGATCCTTTCCTTCTATTAAAATTCTTTGCTCTGCCATTTCACTTATACCATGATTACCAGTCTCTCTGGCTTGGGAGATAGCTCAGTGGAACAAGTGCTTCCTTGGCAAGTGCAAGGGCCTGAGTTCAGTCCCCATTCTGCAAAAAAAAAAGAATAAGTAAATAAAATTTTAGTTTCCAAGAATTGTGTTTTATAATTATAGAAGAGAAGCCCTCTAGCAAGACAAAACATTCTGACTTCACCTAGTAGAGCACCTGAGAAGCTCGTCCCCTTCCCACATGGGAGTGTGTATATGAGTGTGCATGCACACGTGCACACACACACACACACACACACACACCCCACTCTTACCTGGCTAACTTTATCCTCTGCAGATCCGTTCAATTGTGTGGAGTGCAGATGACAGCAAACTGATTTCTTGTGGCACGGATGGTGCGGTATATGAGTGGAATCTATCCTCAGGAAAAAGAGAGACAGAGTGTGTGCTCAAGTCCTGCAACTACAACTGTGTTACCATCTCCCCTGATGCCAAAATTATCTTCGCTGTTGGATCAGACCAGACCCTCAAGGAGATTGCAGATTCCTCGGTGAGCTGGCCCCACCCCACCCCTTTGGCTGCCACACAGATCTGCAGAGGCTTCTTCCTATCCCCAGCTGTGGCCTCTTGTGTGCTAGGCAGTATGTCAAATGCTGTAAGGAAAAGAAAAACAAATGATGAAAACCTCTAAGGTGCCATTCAAGCAGAGGGAAGCATGACCTCAGGACAGTGGAGATGTAGCTCACCCTCCTCGCTGAGCAGAGATGTCTGTGTTCCAGATCCTGCGAGAGATGTCAGCATTTGACGTCACCTACACCGCTATTGCCATCTCACATTCTGGGCGTATGATGTTTGTGGGCACCTCGGTGGGAACCATTCGTGCCATGAAGTACCCTCTGCCCTTGCAGAAAGAATTCAATGAGTACCAGGCTCACGCTGGCCCCGTCACCAAGGTGAGATGGACCTCCCCTCCACCAGGGGCCCTGTCCCATTCCTGATGGTCCTTCATCCCTCAGCCTCCTGGTGCCATTCTTTGTTTATCCATCCAATTAGTTTCCATAGACTACTTGTTTAAACTACTCTGGGAACTTATCCTAGGAAACAATAGGAAAACCATCTAAAGATTAATGCAAGGTTGTTCACCATAATATACTCAACGGTGGGGCACTTGATAGACGCTGCAGTGCCTCCTTGAGCTGGCACACCTCCCAGTGCAGGGAGGGTTAACTGCTAATAACCCTCTGCTGCTCCCTTCTCCAGAGAATTGCCCTAGACTAAAAGGAGTCACAGCCCAGGAGATTAGAAGTGAAACTCCCTGAAGATACAGAAGATTACCTCCAGAGCCAGTAATACGAGCATATGTTTGTAAACTGTCCTTTCAGGCCTTCTCATGGAGTAGCATCTATAGTCAGATAAATGTGAAAACAACCAAGTGTCTGCCCACAGATGAATGAACCGGCAAAATTGTGCTGTGTCCATGCAATTGAATAGTGTTCAGCCTTGAAATGAATTTTAAGTTTTGAGAAAAAAGAACTTTGCAATATGAGACACGATGAGCCTTAAAAACATTGTAGCTAACTGAAATAAGCCACTCAGAAAATGACAAATACGGCATGATTCCATTTTTATAATTTAGTCAAAATTAAAGTAGAATGGCTACTGTGACTGAAAGAAGAAAAATGGGTAATTATTATTTAATGGCCATAGAGTTCTGGTTTTACAAGAATTATTGAGTAATGTGGTGGTGATAGACGCAAAACATTTATGTGTTTATAACACTGAAATATAGGCCCGGCAAAATAGCTCACTGCTTAGGCAAGTGTAGGAACTGGGGTTCCGTCCCCAGCACCACGTGCCACAATGTCCCCAACCCCAGAAGTGCTGAGCCAGCCACTGAGTCTGGCCATGGTGGCACATACCTATAATCCCAGCACTGGAGAGGCTGAAAACAGGAGGATCACTACAAGTCCAAGCTGTGTTGTGAGACCCTGTACCGTAAATTAAAAAAAAAAAAAAAACTATATACATGTAAAAAATTAAGGTGATAAGTATTATGTTTTGGATATCTTGGAAAAATGAAAATAAAAAAGGAATTCTGTAGAATGAAATATGGTTGCCAGAAGTCAGAACCAGTGGCAAATTAAAGGTTATTCATGGGCCAAAACGAAGCAGTGTCTGTAATTACCCAGAACCCATGTAAAACAGGCTCTGGGAAAACATGTCTCCTCTCCCCTCTGCTCCCTCATTGCAAGTGAGTGGCAGGGAGACCTGGTATTCCTTATATGTCCCAGATTCTATACAAGCTTTCCTACTGGCCCTATCTTTATTCTTAAAAAGGATTTTTATTATAAAATAAAGTATTTATGTGCTGTGTCTGGACCTTGCATTCACAGTAAATTGATACAATATTTAGTCTCCTCTTTCCTTTAGATTTATTGTTTTGTGAATAAGATAGCTATTACAGAAGAAGTGTCTCCATTAGGGGTAAAGGTCTTCAAAGTAGCAACATCATAAATATTTAGATACATTTCTATCTTCATGTATATATAATTTGTGTATAATAACATTAAATCACACTGTAGGGCCACTCTTTTGTGGCCTGTTTTTTGTTTTACTTAACACTATTGTATTTTCCCATATAGCTAGCTATTCCTCAAAAGCATACTCACAGCTCCATAAATATCCTATTATATGATGAACCATAACTTGTTCACTCTTCTCTTTCAAATAGTCATTTCAGTTTTATAGACCATAATGAAATCGTCCTTGCACATATATATATATATATCCATCGCTGATGATTTCCTAGGGATAACTTCTGAAACAGAGGTGCTCTTGCTAGACAGAGACTTCTAGAGATTTCTAGGACTTTAAAAAGAAAGTCCTTGGGGCTGGGGAGATGGCTCAATGGAATAAGTGCTTCCCTGGCAAGTACAAGGGCCTGAATTCAGTCCCCAGTTCCACCAAAAAAAAAAAATGAAGATAAAAATAAAAATAAGTGAAGTCCTTGACACATATTGCTGTTTTGGAAAAGATACTTTTTATAGTTAATTCTTTTGTCCTAACTTTTGTTATGAAATGAGTACACTCACAAGACATTTTAAAGATAGCACAGAAGTCCTGAGTGCTCTTCTCTCAGTGGCCCCGGTAATTCTGTTTGCCATTGCCCTAGTCCAACAGCAGACCAGAAAGCTGAAATTGGTATGTGGCATGTGTGTAGGCTTGGGACACTTCATCACGTGCGTGCGTAACGGAGCCACCACCGCCACCAAGACACGAAGTTGCTCTGCCACCTCCGAGACCTTCGTGCTGTCCTCCTGAGTCACCCTCCCTACCAACCTAATCCTTGGCAACCATGCATATGTCCTCAATTTCTGTAATTTTGTCAACTTGATAATTTTATATAAATATAATTATACAGTGGTTCATAAGCCACCTGAGGGTAGCTTTTCTTACTTAGTATGCTGTTTAAACCTATCCAAGTTGTTTTGTATATAATAATAATTTATACCTTTTTATTGCCAAATAGTATTCCAACATAGTCCACTATAAGTAAACCACAATTTTTTTTAACCTTCCATCCACTCTAGGATATTTCTTCTAGACTTTTGGCTACTGCAGATAAAGCTACTATCATGACTAACAGTCATGTGCAGATTTTTGTATGGACTTAAATTTTCATTGCTTTGGGATAAATGTCCCAGGACTATGGTTTCTGGTTCATATGGTAAGTGGACATTTAGTTTTTAAAGAAACTGCCAGGGTATTATCTAGAGTGGCTCTAACATTTACATTCCCACCAGCAGTGTTTCATTCTCTGCACCATTGTCAGCACTTAATAATGTCACCTTTTTTTAACGTTAACTATTCTAATAGATGTGTAGTGATATCTCATCACAGTCTTAATTTGCAATTTCCTAATCCTTAAGAAGTTGGGGGCTGGGGAGATGGATCAGTGGAATAAGCACTTCCCTGGTAAGCGCAAGGACCTGAGTTCAATCCCCGGTTCTGCCAAAAAGAAAGAAAAACGTTGGTACTTATGTACACAGTTTTGATCTGGCATGTCTGTTGCAGTGAAGCCTCTCAGATGGACTGCCCACTTCAGATTGTGGGGTTTTCCTACTGAGTTTCCAGAGTTCTATACATATTCTGGATGATAGCTGAGTCTGAAGAGTCCAGCCCCAAAAGAAATATAGAAAAAATCTTGCTTCTTTGACCCATTCACAGCAAGCCCTGGTGGGGCTCCTGTCTCATTCCTCCCAGGACCAAGTCACCCTGCACCAGTGTCTTGTGGACCACGGCCTTGCAAGGCCGCTGGCTCAGCCCTGGGCATGTCTCACACCAGAGAACTTCCTCCCTGATCTTTGCTCTGTAGATGTTGCTCACCTTTGATGACCAGTACCTGCTGACCACCGCCGAGGATGGTTGCTTGTTCACTTGGAAGGTCTTTGATAAGGATGGCCGAGGAATCAAGCGAGAAAGGGAAGTAGGCTTTGCTGAAGAAGTGCTTGTGACTAAAACAGACATGGAAGAGAAGGTAAGAATCTGGAATGAAGAGGGATATGGCAGTTCCTTAGTAGAGTGACATCAGACTCCTCAGACCAGTGTTCCAGGTCGTCTGCAAGCCTGGCTTACCCTGTGCTGTGGACAGGCACCACAGCTCCCTGCTCACCTGCATCCTTACTGGTAGGCTGTCCTTGTTACAGCTTGACTGTTTCCACCCTCACAGTCCCTGTCTTTCCGCCACATGATTGTCCTGGCACACAGTGTGTTCTGCTTTGATTCTGTGACAGCTGCTTGAGACCAGGAACCTTTGTTTGGCCAGTAGTTTCTAGCACATCTAGGCACGTGCAGAGAAATTGATAAATACGTATAAGATCCTACTCACAAACCAGTATGCTGCTTGCTCTTGTGAACACTGGCTAGTTCATGGAATCATCTTTAAAAAAAACAGAAGCCAGTCATGTTGGGCTATGCCTGTAGTCCCAACACTCTGGGAGACTCTGGCTGGAGGACTGCAAGTTTCAGCCAACCCTAAACAACTTAGTGTCTTAGCAAGACCCATTCTCAAAACAGAGGGGCTGGAGAGATGGCTCAGTGGAATAAGCACTTCCCTGGCAAGCGCAAGGGCCTGAGTTCAATCCCTGGTTCTGCAAAAAAAAAAGTCTACAGAAAACTTTTCAAGAGCTAAAGGTGTGTCTCATTCAATCCTTATAGCACTACTAAAGAAAAAGTGATAATAACGTACTTAGAAAACATTTGCAAAAGCCCATACCTACACCTTTAAGTACTAAAATTATAAGAGTCATAACCATCATTTGCTATGAAGCCTGTAGGCATCATGCTGATTGCTTCATAATTATTTCTCACTGAAATCTCCCAACACCTTTAGGAAGACAATACTGTTATTTGCTCCATGTTTCAAAAGGCAGGTTTGAAGAGGTTGAGTGCTATGTCCACAGTCACTGCTGGTAAGTAGTAGAACCAGTACTCTAATCCAGAGCCCCTCTCTTCTTTACTATACCAAAGGATTCCCTCCCGCTAATGCTATAAACATTCCCCAGGATGTGTTTAGTAGCCAGGTGTAGTAACACATGCCTGTAATCCCAGCTACTCAGGTATCTAGGGCAAGAGGTTTGCAAGTTCAAGGCCAGCCTAGGCTATTTAGCAAGACCTTGTCTCAAAATTTAAAGAGTTGGGGATTTAGCTCTGTGATACAATGCTTGCCTAGGGTATGCAAAGCCCTGGGTTCAATCTTCAGTACTGCAAGGGGAATGGAAGTGTTTTTGTAGACACTTTGAGCCTGTAGTTCCGTGCTATGCTCTCTGTAAGAGAAGCTGATTAGATAGTTCGCAGGAAATCTCAGAGCCCCTCATGCTGCTGCTCATCAAGAATCTAACTGGGTTTCTTTCAGTCTGAAGAAGCCAGAGCGGTCATCACCCATGATTCCCTCACAGCAGTGCAGATTACTTCCTCAGATGGGGAGAAGTTGTGGGTAGTGGGTAGCTAAATTAGATAGAAGTATTATAGGCAGTTAGATATGGCCAAGCCCTCAAGGACAATACAGAAGACAAGGTGACTTTGCAACTATGGGCATCAGGGATTGATATTCTAAATAGGTATCAATCACCTTTAAAGAACCCAAACGAGTCACCAACCCAACCCCCAAGAGGAAGAGACCCTGTTCCATATTCATGCCTGCTTGCTGCGTGACTTGCTTCCTCATTTGGTCCTGGATTTAATCAATTTTACCTGAGCAACGGTGCTTGTAATCTCATTGATTGACCATAGTTTTGTCCCAGCTCATGCCTACCTAAGCAAGTTCCCATGTTCACCACCTTAGACCCACCTCACCACATGATATTACTCTAAAGTCCCTAAAAAGACAGCTTCCTGGGGACCACATGCTCAGGGCCCCCCTCCTGGCTCTCTCCTGGACAGGAGCTTTCTTTCCCCCAGTAAATATATTCTGCTTGCCGGGCGTGGTGGCGCATGCCTGTAATCCCAGCACTCAGGAGGCTGAGGCAGGAGGATTGTTGTGAGTTCGAGACCAGCCTGAGCTACAAAGTGAGCTTAAGGCCAGCCTGAACTGCATAGTGAGACCCTGTCTCAAAAAGACAAAAAAAAAAAAAAAAAAAAAAAAAAAAAAAAAAAAAAAAAAAAAAAAAAAAAAA